>JAYMFT010281388.1:0-10486 GCA_038088735.1 Panulirus argus | reverse complement strand
GTTGAATGCACGGGTTAGGAAACTGACTTACACAGTTTATCAATAACCCCTACGACTATTGAGATGGAGTAAAAGTGACGTTTTAAGATATACGGGAATTTTGATATAGGATATCGAAGGAATGAAACCCACAGGAGTCATATAGGCAAGACGGTGTTTTATTACACAAATTTTCTGACCGATATAGATTATAAACGGTCCGAAGACCCCACGTGAAGGCTGAATAAAGATATACAAATACATTTAGGTAAGAACTTGCTTAAAACTGTGAGAGAAAATGCCGGACGGTTTGGTAAGCTAACGAAAATGGATATGTTACTTGAGCAGTCACTTATGTATTTTCTCATGGACGTTTAAGAGAAAGATATTTAATGCACCATGATTCGTAGATGGAGTTGTGTGTTCTCTTGCCCACCTTTCCAGTTTCTTGAATGTATTGAATAAGATGTGTTTCATCTGACAAAAAATAAAAAATGCGGCTATAAAAAAGCAAAAAGAGGTGGTAAGAGGTCCTAATGTAATATTCTTTAGTTTGATCACCAAGATTATCTGAACTTTATCTGAACTAATCATTTGTCTTTAGATACCTGTTTCCATATGTTGTATTTAGACTGGGACTCATACGACCCTTTTTCATTTTATTGTTTCGCTTTTAGTGTTTTTCTTTACTTTTATGTGCTAAGCGCTGTTTTTCGGAGTGTCTTTTTAAATTTTGTTTGCGTCTTCCGTATCATATCCTAGTTTTGTGAAGGAGTTTTCTCTTTTTGTAGATTCCTGATGATGCCTCTGTGTAGGCGAAAGCTTGAATGAAATAGATGATGAGCTACGGACAACTGGTGTTTGAGCACCTACCTAATGGTAGAAAAATACTGAGAAAATTAGGGAACATAAGAAAAAAGAATAATAACTCTAATTACGCTGTTGTATTTAATTCTATGTGCATATATATATATATATATATATATATGCGAATTTGGTACATATGAAGACATAATGCTCTCTATCAGCAAGGATTCGAACCCGGGACCTTTAGCGTGGTAGTTAGGAACGCTAACCGCTCGGCTGTATAAAAAGCTAATATGATGTACAGTCGGCTAGTAGGCAAAGACAATGATTCGCTGGCAGTATCATGCGTGCCAGCGACAGGGTCTCTCTTTATACGTGTATAAAGCCTCTGCTATCCTCACCGCCATGTCCGTAATGTAAGCTGCTGGAGTCCTGATATCCGCCTTACACACGGGATGTCCTGCACACAGATCAAAGTTCCCCATTAGTAGAGGACGACGAATTACTAATTACCTGGTTTGTGTGAGATACTGAACGTACGTACCTTACATTTGAAGGAACCCTAGTCTAGAGCTGCCACAGGGTCCTGTTAATGTAAATGGCGCTTACATCTGATAGGCGTGTAAAAGAGAGACTTTTGAATGTAAATGTGCTGAGAGGGGCAGCTGGTGGGATGTCTGATCAATATCATTGTGGAGACGAAGGTGAAGATTTGTACAGATTTTCATGCACAATTGTCGACTGTACAGCAGGCAGTCAGGAAACCTCTCCTTGAACATGAATCACCTCTGCAATACATTACTGTTCTTGAACATTATATTCATTGCATGAAATTGAGGCTTGAATTCTCATTTATTTAGCTTGTTTTTTATATGCAAAACTCTGCTTCTTAAGAGCAATGGCAGCATTAAATGATAACTCTCCCCACAGCATGTGGATTTGTCTCAGGGGAGCGAACAAGTCTTGATAGCTGCTTTCCTATAAATAGCGTCTATTGATTTCTCGGGAAAAATCTTTGGTTATGGATTGAGTCAGAAATTTTTCTCCGTGATGAAAACTGGTGTGGACATGTATGGTAAAAAACTCTGGTTAGCAGAGTGTAGATTACATTTACACTGAGCAGGGAGAGACGACAATTTCCTCTCTTCTGTTGAAGAAAGAAAAAAAAATATATTCTTCAAAGGGGTTTAATTCACCTTCCATCAGAAGAAACAGGATTTCATTTCTCATTAGATGACGTTCGAGAAGCTTTTTGAAACAAAATTAGTTGTCATCACTTTTGCGATCCTCAGTTAAAAGGTCCTGAATATTTCAGAAGTACCTTTGATAAAGACTTAGTATTTTCCATGTTTAATTCGGATGATTTTCCCAGATTTTCAGATGTGTTTTATGTAAGGATGAAATGTTAATCTTGATGCAGTTATCATCTACTGATAAGAGATTACCATCCTCAGACATGATAAGGGTAACACTGTGGAAGCATACATCACCGCTTTCAGTCATCCACTACCGAGCCAAAGAAAGACTGGAGTGTTTAACATCCTTTCTCCTACGTGGTAAAGGCTGTCTACGACGTGGACGGCCTCACCACGAGAAGTAATATCGGTATCTACACTACAAGAGGAACAGGGGTTTCCATACTCATCCACCACCACCACCACTCCCATTCCCCCCCTCTCTCTCTCTCTCTCTTTCTCCCTTGCCAGCGGGTCCCTATCTCCTCCCTCCCTCTCTCTCTCTCTCTCTCTCTCTCTCTCACCGCAGCCGTCCGTCCCCGGGGCAGAATGAAATGACACAGTTATCAATCTTGCTGGGCATTTTCACTTGCCCGAGCACCCATTCAGGTGTATGAGAATTCCCCTTTGGATGCGGCACTTTCTTTTTTCCTCTCTCGAGCGATAGGAGTATATCGTGTGGTTGGCTGCTCTGGGGGGTGAGGAGTGGTCGGGTGGTATGCCGGTGGTAACGCTGGTATAATGGGGAGGTATGCTGGTATTCTGGGATATAATGGTGCTTAGGATTATGCTAAGTTAGAGTGTGACTAACTTTGCTCACTTAGTGTGTGATAAAGGTATGATAAAAGTAAAAATATACTCAGGTAATGGAGGCATATTGTAGGTATGCTCGCATAATCAGGATATTCTATTTAGCTTGGGTTTGCTGGTTATACGATGGGTATACTTTCATTGAGTGGCGTTCTGGTATAGTTATGATGGTTCAGTTATACCTGGGTATGGCGGATATACTTCCTTTAGCGCGGTATGCTGGGCTACTGGTAGTATAGTGGAAGTATGTTAGCCCCGGACGAACAGGCCGTCAAAACATGATATGAGCATTAAATGCTGGTATAATCAAGGTATAATACAGTATATGTTCGTCAGTATATTGACATAAAATCTGACTTTCGAACAACAAATTAGACAAAGAATGGTTAAAGTCTCTGGTTATGTTTCGGTGTAAGAAACAGACGAAGAGACAGACAGATAGACAGACAGACCAAGAGACAGACATATAGACAGACAGACGCATTGTGGTGGAAAGTTCTGCGTCGTTTACAATTCAGGAATAGGAGTACAGGCGCCTCTAACGTCAAGGACAAGCCGAGAAAGAGGGAAGAATGGTTCAATAAAAGATGTCAAAAGGCGAAGGAGCTTAGCGATGCGCTGCATCGCAAACATAGGAGCCACCCAAGCCAGCCAGGTATAAGAGAGGAAAGGAAGAGTATAAGAGGATAAGGAAGGAGGATCAAAGAAAATTTGAAAAGAATATTGTGGACAAGGCGGGAAGAAAATCCAAGACCTTTCCAAAAATTCGATTCTTGGTTGCGGCATTTGGTCGTTAGTTCGACTGCAGCATAATCACGGTAAGGGTTTCAGAGGGAAGAGTTGTAGAGGAGGATGCAAGGATATGTGAGGAACATGAATGACAACTTAGAAAGTGTGTTTTCACAGTGGAAGACACTGTCGCCTTAACCCCAGAGACACGGACTGGGGAGTTGGTCTCAGAAAGATTTGAGATACAGAGAAAAGTCCTAACCAGAATACTTAAGTCGTGACCCCATATAAAGCTCATAGTCATGATGAGATATCTCTAGGCACACTTGGAAAAGCACTTGAAATGCTCTTCAAGGCGTCACTGGAGAAAGGTAAAGTGCCGAGGGAGTGGTAGAGGACAAACGTGAAACCCATCTATGGGAAAAGGATATCGAGAGGATACATCAAACTACAAGCGGGTCTCCTTTACGAGTGTGGTCTATAAGGTATTGGAAAAGATAATCAGGAAACGTGTGGATGACTTATTTTGCACAGGAGACGTTACCTCAAAGTGAGAAACAACACGGGTTCAGTGAGGGGACGTCACACATCATGAGCCTCTTCGAATTCTACGAGAAAGAGTTTCGTTTTAAGCCCGTCTCTACTTGAACAGCCAGAGAGTATTGTAGCCTTCTCAAAATGGGTTGAGGTCACTAGTGACGTGCCGCAAGGTTCTGCTCTGGGACCAATGCTCTAAATCTACTCAAATGAGTTACCAGAAGGATTGCAGTCCTAAGGAAATATACCTGTGGATGGTCTCAAGGCCTTAAGGGAATTAAAAAGCTAGGAGGATTCCTTCAACCTACAAAGGGACCTGGACAAACTCCGAAGAAATTAGGAAAGAAACTTGTTAGAAAAGATGTCGAGAAATAGTTCTATAGTAAAAAAAAGGGTGCACAATAGATGGAACAAACAGAAATCTATGAGATTGTGAACGCAAACAACGTGCAGACGTTTTAAAAGTTGTATTATCCCCAAGAAAGTTTAAAAGATGGGGGGTTCCACAAGTGTAGAACTCCTTGCCAATACAGTTCAAACAGGTAACCGTAGGTAGGTAATTACATACAGGTAGTTGGTAACAAGCAGACGCCGACTATGGAGGCAATCCACCTTGTTATCGGGGAGTTAGTGACGGCTGGATAGATATCTGGCCATGGCGGAGAAAGCGATCCCTGAATGTGCCTGCCATACTCTGCAGGCGACACAGAAAGGGATTCAAGGGCTGCACTGTAGAATCAGAGTCCTTTTTGTGTCACTTGGCCCAGGTCGGTATCCTTTGTTCCTGCCTCACACACACACACACACACGCACACGTGGGTTGCTGGCATTCAGTCCACAAACACATACTCTATCCATCTGTCACACAACACCCGATACCATGGACATATTTCCATGCGGTGAACGCTACGCTCTAGCACTGCCTACTGGCAAAAATCTCATCATAGATGAAGCGAGTTTGATGTGTACGTAGTTTCTCACTGCCATTTTCAAGAGATCCTCTTAAAACATAATGGAATCGGTAAAAGAAAAGGACTCTCTCTCTCTCTCTCTCCTCTATATCGTTTCCAGTTAAAGACACTAAAATCGATATCCTCAAATTCATAGGTCTTACTTGTGTGATGACTATTCTCTAAAGCATCATATAGATTTTCTTTTCAGTTTATTGTACGTAATATTGATTTTGATGAATGAATGGTTCGCCTCCCTGACAATTCTTCAAACGTTGCTTTCCTGACTCCTCAAGTTTTAGGTCCGTTCCTTGCGAGGTGGAGATCAAAAGTTGGGTCTAACCTCACTGCATCCCATCTTCTTCACTGTGACGAATCATGAAGCCCCTTCAGGTCTCCTCGTTGGCTGTCACATTTGTTCCTGCATTTGACTGTCGTCAGCTCAGCACCATCGGCAAATGCGTTTAGGTGTGGTTCAAACCCCCCTCCCCTCCCCTCCCCCCGCTCCTGCCACTCATTTACATATTCGTCCCTCCGTCTGGCGCATCATCTACATAAGTCAGGGAATAACAAGGGTTCCCAGGCCCGAGCCCTGAGGAACACCACAAATTACTTCAACCCAACTTGACATGTTTCTCTCATGTATCCCTTCTCTCTTTCCTCCCAGCCCAATAGACTTTGAAACTTTATTCGGCCTTATTGTGTATATGTATACTAATGCTGTATGGACGACAGTGTTCAATGCCTTCTTGCAGTCAGGTAGATAAATACCTCAGTATGTTACAAAAGTTAAGGTTCTTTTCGCAAAGTGTGATCTCATTGCCCTACACTCATGTTGTCTGGAATTCAAGTCTTTCGTTCCAAGTTGGCCATCAGTTTTGTTTCCTCATAAAACTGCTTTTCTTTCAGTGCACAAGTTAGATTAATCAGTGACACGAACCTACAGCTGAAGGCAATAACCCTGTCGAGTTTCTTAAAGATAAGCAAAGACATTCATTTTCTTCCATGCTCTTGTGACTCGTTCCTCTTCAGGGAAACTTATAAAGCAAATTGTATCTTGACCTGTTGAGGGGTTCTGTAAGTTCTTTGAACAGTTAAGGTGAGATACTGTCCTGGTAATTTGCCTCATATGAGCCAACTACTGTGAATGAGTCCTCTTCAATCTTATCCCATAGTTTTTCTCCTTTTTTATGTTGCGTTCCCTCTCTAGCCAGGCGGTTTGGCGGGGATATGAGTACATCGAATATCAGTTTCCTATCTTGTATCTTTCTTAGATTCAGCGTTCCTTCTTTATGAGTTCATTTAACCGGTTTTTAGCTGGTTTGATCCTAATGCATGCATGCTGATGAATCTACGGAACAGCTTTGCTCTTCAGTGACCACTTCCATAGTTCTCCTGATCCTCTGATGGTTCTATATTCATCTCCTGCGCAAATGGCACCTGTCGAACGCTACTCGATTGCTATTCCCTCTGGGGTCATCTCTCCTCCACTTGTTCACGACGGGGTCTCTCCGAACCACTTCCTCCTTGACCTTTGTCCCTCTCTCTTCTCCCTCTTCAGGTGTCCATCTGTTGACCTCCCCTCTTCATGATGTTCACGAACGTTCTCGTAACAATCGTCTGCACCTAAGATGTCGAATCTGGCAAACCAGGTTCCCGCTCCCAAAGATGTGACTCAAATCAACGTAATTTCTTCGTTGTCTCATTTTTAGCGTGTGGCTTCACCTCTGCTTCTGTTCTTTGCATTCTTACTTGACATTCACTCTGGTTCGCTCTTCTCGTGCGCTACGGATGAGGCTTCGAGGGCGCTGTACCCAAGAACATAATCTGATACAGGTATTTCGTCAGCGCCTCTGGCTTTGCGGTGATCCCAGAACAGCTGGACACATCCTGATGAAATGAATTCTCTCCATGACTCATTTCCTCCCTTCATGTTACAGCAGAGACGTTCGATTCCTCTGAATGTTCATTAAGGCTCGTATACGTCCTCATAACTTCCATTCCCAGCCTCTCAAATCACTCATTACACTTCCTTACCACAGCTCCCAGCGCGCGTGTGTGTGTGTTAATGTAGAATATGGAGACCCACACTGACAGAAGTGTGTTTTTTATTTCTTTGTCACCTTATCGACACACACACACACACACACACACACACACACACACACACACACACACACACACACACAGTTGATACGACTGGTGAGGCCAACGTCTCCATTCGTGCTGACTCTTCACGCTAGATGTATCCTTGGGTCAGTTCCCCCAATCTACATCTGGGACTTCTCTCCTAACCCATAGGGAATTCTCTAAACTCTCCATCTCTCTTGTGGCCTTTCTCGTCTCCTTCTTTCTGCTGTACTTCTGCAGGCCATCTTGACCGAACCTGTAACCTACTGCATGCCCGTGGCATTCTACAAGAACCTTCCAAAAATCATGCACGAGTGCCTGACAGTAATAATTTCTCCGGCGTTCTCTTCATAAATGACCAGACGGTCTTTCTTCAACCACAGTCCCTCTGATCATAACTTTTCCCCTCTTTCCTCACTTTCTTTCCCCTTCTTTGTCGCATCACCTTTGGGAGAGATTTATTCCAATAACTAACCTGATGTATGGGCTGATAACCCCTCTGTGTGAATCTTTTAATATACAAGTATTTGCAAGTCGGCGCCAAACAGCCAATTCTCATATGTATTACTTTGTGTGTGTGTGTGTGTGTGTGTGTGACTTTTCATAACTGGTCTCCGTTTCCCGCGTTAACGAGATACCGCCAGGAACAGAAAAAGATAGCCCACATTCGCTCACATCCATTCTAACATGTGTAATTCACCGAAACCACAGCCCCCTATCCACAACCAGGCCCCACAGACTTTTCCAAGATTTTCCTAGGCCGCTTCACATGCCTTGGTGTTGTCAATTGACAGATCGTCGACCCCTGTATACCACACCGCTCCAATTCACTCTATCCCGTGGACACGTTTACTCTTCTTTGTCCTTAGCTACTATTCTTTCATTTCTTTCATGTAAGTTATTTGATAAAATTTCCGATGCTACCCGTATTACTTAACTCTCTCATGGTTTGGGAGTCCACAGCTTTGTTGCTAAAGAAATGCTTCGTCACGTCTCTCCGTATACTCACCTCCTTAGCCTAATTTCGAAAAGTTATATTGGTTTGTTCTGGGGTTACAAATTCATGATTATTTTTCTGCGCCGTGGATAGTGTATTCATCAGTGGTCACCCTCATATGTGTACGCAATCAATGAAACTTATTCTCCTTCTAGGTATTATGGCAGATATGTAGCGTTTGAAGGAGTAATGGATTATTTTGAGTTGTCCACATTCATCTCCTCGGTTTCAGTAACTCGGGTATTTTCATCTTGTTCTGTTTCATTCGTGAATCTGATCTGAAGTTAAAGTCAGGCGTTCTGAACACAAACTTGATCACAAGCATATTCTTTTCTTTCTATTTAGGTCGGAGGCTCCACCCACAGACAAAAGTCCACTTCAAAACCGGGCCTTAATTGAAATATATAAGATTAATGAAAGGGAAAAAGAAAAGATAAGGAAATGTATTTATAAATTTTGGAGGAAGTAAAAAACCTTCTTTTTTTCTTAAATTGCCATGGTTATAGTTATGGGAAAAGATATGAGAGACTAGAGAGCTCCAAAGCTTCGAGGCGTAAGTAAAGAAACAGAAACAAAAAATATGTTGTTTCACTAGCAGCTGGATTCTAAGATTATCTGATTTTACCACTGACTCACTCTCATGCATGTGTAGTTTCACTATTGATTTCAATCTAAGCATAATGTCCAGTTTCACTATCAAATCGGTCCTTATGATTTTAAGCTTGTTTAGTTTCACCAGTAACGGTTTTAAGCATGAATTGTTTAAGTATTAGCTTCATCCTTGTCATGCTCAATTTCATCATTAACTTTGCTTGTCGTAAATATAAGCACGTTAAAGATTTACCACGTTTAAAGAGGATTAGTTTCTTATTGATTTTGATTTTGAATGATATAAGTTTCAAATTCCTTATCATTTGAAGCGTACACTCCTCAAAATTGGTTTTGTATCTACACATTTCGACGAACAGTGAAAGAAATAAGACATAACTGAAGGAAGAAGGAAAGTGTTTTCTACCCGAAGGAAGCTTGAAAGAATAATTGTCTTTTTTTAATAATGGCCTCTATGTAGGGGTATTTCGGAGACGGACAATCGCCACCTATATATAAAACACTGTTTCACTCCTTGTGTGTGTTTTATCATTTTGAATCGTAATTTCCAAATGCGTTAAAAGAAGAAACTGAGAGAAAATAAGAAAGAGCTTTGACGAGAAGTCAACATCAGGACGGATTCCAGCTGACTTCAGATGACTTGGATGATCTGTCTTCTGTATAACTCATAACCATACTTATGATTCGTTGGCCTCATTACCATAGATATTAATAAGTTTTTCCTTCCAGTGCAGGTCTCCCACTCGGGGTTATTGAATCACCGTTGAAGTTATTATGTTTGTTATGTCAACGCTCTCGAACAATGGACAACTCCATCAACGTCCGGTCCTAAAAAACCCTCCCAGAAACGCATTAACCGTAACAACCCGCTTGGAGGATGCGAATAAAAGCGACACGCAATGAATAAAGAGGCAATTCCTTTCCCTCCCTCCAAAACCCTCTCTCCTCTTCCTCCTCCTCCTCCTCCTCCCTTCCCCCCCCCCCTCCGCTTCTCCCTTCGTCTCCTCTCCTGTCCTCTACCTGGATCAGTCTCGAACGGGACGACCGCAGTCCAACTCCCACAATGCCCCCGGGTTTGTGCTGGTCCGTCACATGTCGCCCGTCCTGAATACCGCCGAGGAGGGGGAGGGGCAGGGGGGGGAATGAGGGGATAGGGGTGTGGACCCCCCTCCCTCTCTCCCGGAGACGACGCGCGGGATTGAATTTCGGCTGAGTTTTGTTGCGTTTCGGATAGACGTTTTCTCCTGTCTGCGCTTCCCTGACTGCTTTATCTCGACTTTCTCTCGATGGCTGTGGTAGTCTGTGACCTCCTGATTACTAAGGATAGATCAGGGTAGTCTACGTATCCAGGAACGCCCGGTCATCAGCGGTAAAGACACGGGTGAAAGATCCAGCCGTGAACAATGGATGGGCCACACAGGCCAGCCAGTAACGGGTGCGGCGGAGGGTTTTAAAAAAAGGAAGTCGAGAATTCAGGTGATGTCATAACGTATCATTCTTCTTCCTCTCTCTTTTTTTTTTCTTTCTTTTTCAGACTTGATCAATCTCCTCCTGTTCCCAGTTTAGAATTGTACATCAAGAAATCTTTAGGTGGTCTGACAAGCTGGGAAAGGGAGAGGGGAGGGAGATGGAGGGAGAGAGAGAGAGAGAGAGAGAGAGAGAGAGAGAGAGAGAGAGAGAGAGAGAGAGAGAGAGAGAGAGAG
>JAYMFT010281377.1:0-10486 GCA_038088735.1 Panulirus argus | reverse complement strand
TATATATATATATATATATATATATATATATATATATATATATATATATATATATATATATTATCCCTGTGGATAGGGGAGAAAGAATACTTCCCAAGTATTCCCTGCGTGTCGTAAAGGGCGACTAAAAGGGGAGGGAGCGGGGAGCCGGAAATCCTCCCCTCCTTTTTTTCACTTTTCCTAAAGAAGGAGCAGAGAAGGGGGCTAAGTGAGGATTTTCCCTCTAAGGCTCAGTCCTCTGTTCTTGACGCTATCTCTCTACAGCGGGAAATGGCGAATGTGTATGAAAAAAGAATATATATGTACTGTAGACAAGGCATAAGGTTATTTTTAGCTAATCCATCAATTCATCAAGGCTGAGTTGTCAATTATAGAACGCCAAATCGGACTCAAAGATTCAGAAGAAAGCACCGTAGAGGATGATGTAAAGATATACAAGGAACTGAATTATAATTCTCAAATGTGCTTTCACAGTCAGAGACATAATAGTCCTAATAAGAGAGCTACTGGAGAGGAAGTCCTGAAAAGCACTTAGAACATCTCAAAAAGTCAAAAACAGAACACGGAAGGGTCTTGACCTATATAAAACCTCATGGTTAGGAATTAATACATTTCTCCATACGTTTTCAGAGTGTCCACACATACACTCGACAGATTACACGATGTGTTCAATATGTACCTGAAGAAAGCGTCGAAGGAGTGTGAGAGAGCGCACGTCATACATGTCCATAAGGAATGGAAGGAGCCACTGAACAACAACATGCAGGGTCTCTTCCTGACGAGCGTAGTCTGTAAGGTACTGGAAAGGATATAGGTCAGCGACTAGTGAGTTCTAGAACGCAGGAAGCAGCACCAAAATGTGGGAATAATAATGATGCGAAACAGAGAACAAAGCATTTATTCCTGTATAAAAGGCAGTGGAATATTGTAACAGAAACGGAAGTACAGAAGATATTGGTAAAGTGGTGCTGTTCAGAGTGTATTATATAACGTTAGACACAGAACAATTTAGGAGATGCATAGCCTGTTCCATGGAAATGTTCAAAACTGTGCAAAGTATTCAGGATCTGTACAGGCTTGTTGGCTAAAAAGAAAAAAAAAAGGAAGTTTTCGGTAAAGCTTGAGACATGGAGGCTGAAGAACAAACATTCGTGGATTTAGCAGACAAGTGGGGTGGCACCAGACTCAGAAAGATTTGTGGATAACTCCAGCAAATCCCTGGAAAAGATTGACTGAAGCAAACCCCACTTTATACAAAGGTAAAGAGAATGAAGTTAATCTTAGAATTAACTTGAACACCTCTAGCTGGTTTTAACTTCACGATGACGGACATAACGACCTGTGACAGTTGACAGGCCTAAAGCCCCAAATAACCAACAGAACCATTCAAAGAACAGGCGCCCCTGTTCTGCATACGATCGTCCCATCTTCATATGGTAAATCTTTATAAAAAAGTTCTCTGTGCCTGAACTCGCTTGAGAAACACATCCTCTTGCGAGAGACGTTCAGAGACTAGTGAGAAGAGATGAAAGGAAAATGTAACTTCTTTGAGTTTTAACAGGCTGTCTGGCCAATGAAAAGGCGGAAATTATATGAAACAGGGAATTTCATGGTTTGTTTAATCTTCACAATGAGATGTCAATCAGGACGGCAGACTGAGAGTGAAAGAGATAGAGAAAGAGACAGATGGAGACAGAAAGAAAGTGGGTTAGTCGGAGCAAAGTGTTGTACAAGCAGTGACACGCAGTCAAACAATGGAGAACATTCTCACGCAATAAATATCTCGTGAGAAACAAATTTGAACTGGCGCAACCTCGTTGGAAAGACAGATATGTTTACGCGTTTAACATGGCAGTAAATTGCTACACCATCAAAGCTCAGAGGAAACAGGAAATACATTGTGTCTTTTGAAGAGGAAAAATAACACCAACTTTTATTTAATGTCGTCATTTTTAGGAGGGGGTTGCCTAAGGCGATGGTTACCAAATGGTAATACGCTAACCATTGAGGTACATGAGATTCTTATAAATGGTACTTAGTATTCGTTTTTAAGTACCGTTCACAAACGAAAAGGAATATGAATCCCTTTCTTTAACACGATATGTTAAGCAATGTCTTTTTTAAACACTTTTTTTTTTCTGTTCAGTAATGTCATGAATTTAAGGTGCGTATTCATGTTGAAAAGATCTTATTCTGTTCATCCAGAACATCACATATATGTACTTATTCACGTATAATGTATACAAAGTGGTTTAAAGACAGGCTTATGCTATGTGACTCCCAAAATAATTGGGATACGCTGGACCTAAAAGTCTAACTTTTGTGAGAAAATAGTTTTTCTGCAATGTTCTGACGTTCAAAGTGGTCTTATTAATTTCAGCTGCAGGTCATTTTGTATGAGATTGGTATTTTCTGCTTTGACGAGGTTTCGTCGGTGGAGGAAGCGTGGCAGCATGTGGGAGCCAGATATGATAGATACTGTAGAGTATCTTTTTTCGAGAGTGGAAATGGTATGGTCTCATTTAGATACATGGCAGTTTAAGTTATCGTACATGACGCAAAATCGTGGACAAAGTTACTGTATGAATAAGTTATGTCTGTCGTGGAGATAGCCATAGGGTGGAAGAAAAAAATATGTGTTGCATTTATTGATTAAGTAAAAGCATATGATGGCATAGAGGTGGACTCTTGGAAAGAACTGACCCTGTATAGCACGCTTGGAAGAGAAATGAATGCTGTAAAGAATTTTCCTTTCAAAAGGAAGGCTTCTCAAGTGCAAACCTTCCTATCACTATGTCGTTCGAAAAGTACATTGAGGTGCGCCACGGTTGAGTCATATAACTATAGTTATATGATGGTGAAGCGGTAGGAAGAGCTCATGAGGTGAGAATGAGTAAGGCTGATTGCAACGTTCATTCAGATGATGATACGAGAAGATCAATAGCTACTACACTCATAGTTTGTAGATAATGCTGTCCTAGTTAAGTAGATAAAGAAGAGGAGTTTGAAGGAATTGTACGTAGATATGAGGATGTATGCTAAAGATAGGTTTTGAAATAATGCAAACGTGAATTTACAAAATATCTTGTGTCTCACAAAGATGGACAGTCTCGTGGTAGCATAATCATGAATGGGGAAGGAATGGGAGCAATGTTCAGCAATTATATTGCTGGGAGAGTATAAAGCTTTGAGTAAACTAAACCGAGGAAGAACTGCATCCTAGCATTAGTTATAGAGTAAGCAGGAAGCCTGTTTGTAAGAGTAAGGGTTCCAGTTATATCATGTATAAATTGTGAGACCTTGTTTCTCGTGGGTATAAGATGAGAAAGAAGGAATAACAGTGTAGATGAACATCCCGAAGTAAATCATGGTGACAGAAAGGATAAATAGTCAAAAAATGAAGAGCAAGTTAACGAGATGAG
Organism: Panulirus argus; assembly: GCA_038088735.1. Classification (NCBI taxonomy): domain Eukaryota; kingdom Metazoa; phylum Arthropoda; class Malacostraca; order Decapoda; family Palinuridae; genus Panulirus; species Panulirus argus. Next base: position 7,064 of record JAYMFT010281377.1, on the reverse strand, counting down.
TGCAAGTAGAATACATATGTCAATCGAGAGTTCTGGTTCGATACGACGGAATAAATCAAGGAATATCCATAACCGAGTTTCATAATTTCATGGAAGTCACTAGATAAATGTTGGTACGTTTCACCTCGCTGGTTCGGTGGGTAAATCTGAAGACAGCTCAAGGTTGCCAGCGAATGTTCCTACTGTTACATCTTTTCTTCGCGCCACACTGACTCCCTGTCTCCTCCTTCACCTGGGCTTGTCCACCGTGATAAACCTGATTAATGCAAAGATCATGGGAGGGCATAAAGTGTAAGAATCATTAACGTACACAAGACACGGACGGATTGCTCTTGCAGTCTTGCCACCCGACCAGACGCACGTATGTGTACCTCCTCACACAGCTCCCGCCACCTCAGCTTACTGCTTGTGTGTGTGTGTGTGTGTGTGTGTGTGTGTGTGTGTGTTTTGTTGCCCTCGACCTCTGACAACCTCCATCAGCGCCTCAAAAAATACGTGAGAACAGTGAACAAATTTGCTTTGAGATGTGTGTTCTGTACACAGGACTCAGAGTGCAACGTGGGATGATAATGTCCGATGCTATGATAAGGATGCACAAATATTTCAACACCAGAAGGAACTATTCGACTATGACGTCAATGCGATTACATTATTGTCCCTAAATAATTTCTCCTTTTCTTTTTTCTTTTTTTCTTCGAATTCAGGAGCTGCAGGCGTCGAGTGACTCCAGCCAGTTCTCCTGCAGGGCGTCTGAAGGGCGAAGAAGATGAGAGTATTCATGAGTTTAGCCGAAGTCTTCCAAGGATGAAAGGTCACGCAAGGTTATTCAGTCCCGAGAGGAGGATCGGAGGTCACACAAGGGCATTCAGCCTCGAGGGGGGTTTTGATGCTTTGGCAAGTCTTATACTAACAATATTAAACGACGACGCTTTCTCATGACGATGCTCGTCGTCTCTTTGAGGGGTTCGTCCCTGCCCCTGGCATGGGCTATCCAACATGCTGACGGTGTTTAGTTCGTGGTATTCAGACAATATTGTGGGTCAAATTGAAATATGTGTGTTTACTCTTTGTGTGCCACAGGGAGAAGGGGGTTTATAACTTGTGTTGTCCCATCTCTTGGACATGCTCTTCTGCCGTGCGACCTTTTGAACCAAGGTCCATATTTATGCCATGCTCTGTAAGTTTATGTCATTCATCCAACACTCTTATACTATAAAGGTACTTTATATATATTTGAACAAGATTCTTGCTTAATTTCATGTTATGTCCTCTGGTTGTCTTATTCCTGCATCTTTCGAAGAATTCGTCACTGTCTACATCATAATGTGATCTAGAAACTTAAAGATTGTGGTTAAATCAATTTGGCATCAGCCAGCAGGGTAAAGTTCTAATGTGGTGGCGTCACTGTAATTCTTTATGGAACTGGGCATTCCTCAGTGCATTCCTTCACTTACCAGAGTTAATTTGCATGGGCGAAGCGTAACTAGTTTTCATTCCTTGGTATCAGATAAGGTAGCAATTGTGAGCGGGTTACTGTAGATCAGTGACAATCTGGGTTTAACTAACGCAAAACTGGTGAAATATACATGATGATCGATTGGACTTATGAAAACCTCACCTAAGTCTCCCCTGGCAGACGAAATGAAAAATTTTGTGATGTTTTAGTAGAAAAATACCACCCGCCTCTTGGTAAGAATACACGCTGGACTAAGTTCTTATTCACTTGAACGTGATCAAACTCAAGCGACCCACAAGGAGACCATCAATGTATCTTTCAAATTGTATCGATAAGAGGGTAACTAACTGCTGAGGGGAAGCTTTCAATAGATTCTGTTTGACAAGTGTTTCACTTTCTCTTACCTTATTGAGAGAGAGAGAGCGAGAGAACACTGCAGACGCTGCTCATGACAACATGGTGATATATTTTGACTCTAACGTTGATTATTAAAGTTAAGGATATCAGCCCCCAGGAGACGTTAGGTGAGGTATGCATTGCTCCCGCTCATTTCTACAAGTATCTCATCTATTTCTAGTTAACTGACTCCCACATTATCCGTGATCTTCATAACCCTCACCACTTGTCGCCTTATTTAGCATCGTAGAATAAAAGCCTAACGTTTCAGTGCTCGCTGCGTACCCGTAAATCAACTCTACTAAGTGGCAAGGATGAAATTATACCAATTTCGTCCAACTTCAAGAAGAAATACAGTGGTGCCCGTAAACTGTAATGCTACCGCAACCGGCAGTCGCTGAAGGACATGGGGAGAGCGGGCGGGAGGAGGCAGTCCTTCGCTAAAATAGCACAACTACCAGGAAGCGCGAATTACCTCTCTTGCAATGATCCTTCACAGCCTGTTAACAAGGACATGGCCATTCCAATTCACACAGAATTAGCACACATTTCCCCTTTAGACTTCGACAACCCACTAGTGACCCTTGTGTTGTTCTGCCACTGCAAACTGACTATGACACTTGACCTACACGAACAAGTACGTCATACAAGCTCTTGAAGCTATTTGATAAGGGCATCTGATTGGCAAGTCATTCTTCAACCTTTAGAAATTCAGGCAGGGTTCCTTGATTCCAGGAATAGCGTATATATATATATATATATATATATATATATATATATATATATATATATATATATACACACAAAGTATATATCGCGACTGCCATGACCTTATTCCTCTGACTTCTTACGTTGAAAAAGAGAAGGACATTACATCTGTCACTTGAAAGTGAAATATGGATTCTTTACACCGGGATACATGTTTCACATGAGACGATTACTTGGTTGTGGATGACAGATGCGGACTCAACTGTATATCATGTTGACTGAGGTTCTTCCAGTGCGTAAATCATTTTTCAAGTTATTTCCTTGCTACATATATAGTCTCTCTCTCTCTCTCTCTCTCTCTCTCTCTCTCTATACGGTGAGTACTCTGCGCTAGTCTTGCCTTAGGGGAAGAACTCTTGCAGATGCATGTAGGACTCTATCTCTCTGTCTCTAGGAATGGTCTTAGTAGATCGGGGATGAAGGTAAAGAATAATGTACTGATTCCATATTACATTAGGCTCTTAAAGGATAATTGATAATGCCTACGAAAAAGGAAAAAAAAATAATCACTGTATCCGTATTTCCAAAATGCAGACAAGAAGGGATTTCAATGTTTTCGTCTCACTGTCGTTTCTTGTATGAAACTATTCCCTTGATGGTAATGTTTACCAAAACGTCTTTCATTATTTCATTAAATAAAATCCAACTTGAATAGAATTCTAAGACAGCGACTCGTTGCTCACTTTTATAATTACTTGAAAACTTTTGTCAAGAAAAGCAATATCAAATGCTTTTCATCTCGTTCTATTAATGTCAGTCTAGAACGAATGCCCTCAGGTGGGCGAGAGTTGACGAATACAATATTCTCCGTTCCATAGCCCCTTATGAGGTTATTACGCAGACGTTATTGTAACTGCTGATATCAGGGCGCTGCAACCGGGGCTATGACTTGTATAAGAAAACAGAAAACAGGACAAGACTGTCAATTGGCTTGGCGCATAGAAACAGGTGAGAACTTTTTGAGCTTTGTGTGATGTATTTTTACTAGCTTACACAGACGCCATTTTCAGAGAGACATCCACAGTCCCAACCCATATACTTGTCATAAGAATCTTCGTCGAGTTCTTTTGCTCCGGAGTTCTCGTGTTATGAGCATATCTTTATAGTAAACGTAACCAATTGAAGCTCTGCAACCAGACCAGTGGTCCGGGTCTGGGTCTGTCTTACGTAATAATATACAGAAGCGAGATCCACGCCAGGTGTGTATGGGAGGAAGTAAGGTAGGGTACCCCCCCCCACAGTTTGAGTCTGTAGGGGCTCCCCCCCTCCAAAGGAGCTAACTGAGGGAGGGGGGGGATCCTCTCGATCCCGCAAATGCCCTTCTGTTGAGTGTATAGCGTGCCCTCCAGCCATCCATTTTGTGATAATGCTGGGGAGACCTGCAACTCATTTTCTCTCGTCGAAACATTGTCTGGGAGTTCCCCACGCTCCCACTACTCTCTCCCTCCTCCCACCTCTGCCATCAACGCTCGTCAGGGGGCTCCTGGGTGCCAGTCATCGTAACCCTAACCTTAAAGACACCTGAAGAATACATCAAGCAAGGAGGAGGTTTAAAAAAAAAAAAACTAAAATAAACAAAACTTCCCAACTAAAATCTTAGGAAAAGTAAAAAGAAATGAACGTATTCTCTTTCGTATTTTCATTACTATAATCGTCTGCTTTTACTTTCTTAAAGTACCAGAAAACTTTTGAAAGTGATAAAGACGTGTTGAAAGTATACCAGATTATTGTCCAGAATTAGAGAACTTGATGAAAAAGAAAAATAGAGTGGAAATTTTTATCTTTTTTACTTTTTCTCTTATTTTTCTTTTTCTGAATAATAGGAAAGTTTCCTTCGAGTCATTGCACACATGAGGAAAATAATACCATGGCAGTGGTGCCCTTTAGAAGACGGTTGGAGGTGGGTGAGAATAGACCTTCGCTGTGGCAACACAGCGTCTCGCTTTTTGTTGCCCTATAGAGAATATAAGGTTACGTAAACGTTTTCTTTTTGTTTTCCAAGGACACGGAAAACGAGTCTTGAAAACAAAATAAAAGAGTAACTTCCCGCTTGCAGAACAAATCACTGGTATGCAAATTTGCTTCCAAATGCCCTACGTAACCTCTAGTGAATCATTTAGTTTCCTATTTTCTTTAATTTTCCACTGACAAGAGTAATTGAGCGACGATAAGACATTATATATATAAGTATATATCTTTTTTATCTCTTGTGTATCGGGACTTTTGGCGAACCGGTAGTGACAGTGCGAGATCTAGTCATGGTGGATGGGGACGTACGGTCATTCGAATCACACGCTTACCTTCACTTTCCACTTTTTTTCAGTTTTTTTGTAACTGGATTCACGTGTGACGCGATGGTAGTTTGTCTCTTGCTACTGTTTGAGGTAGTTGGTGTGTGTGTTTTTGTTTGATATTACAGTGTGGTTCTCGACTTTTTATATATATATTCCCATGAACAAAAGAGCGAGAGAGAGAGAGAGAGAGAGAGAGAGAGAGAGAGAGAGAGAGAGAGAGAGAGAGACAGAAACACAAATATATGTTTCCTTCCCTTCGAAAAATTTGTGAAACTTTGCTCTTCATTGAGGAAATAACTCTACAAAATCGGCACTTTTAACGGTAAAAAGGTTTTACAGTCAGTTTGTGCAGCAAGTGCAAAATGCAGAGACTATATGAAATTAGACCTAAATGCCTTTGAGTTATGGGATATATATATATATATATATATATATATATATATATATATATATATATATATATATATATTGGTAAAGGTGGCAAAAAGATTATAGTATCGACAAGTGCAAAATTTTGCGGATCGGTAGAAAAAACGAAAAGGCAAGTTACAGTATGAGTGCTGTTGAAATTCAGATGGTGAAATGAAGAAAAAGTCTTGGGCGTGATAATTTCATGTGACCTAAGATCAAAGCCAGCAGTGCACAAATGCAGTGAAAAGAGCGAACAAAATTCCTGGATTCATTGGTACAGCCTTCGAATTCAAGTCCAGGGAAGATGTTATCATCCTTACTCTTTACAATTCGTTGTTTCGACACCATCTTGAATACTGCGTTCGGTTTTGGTCACTTACCAAGATCTTGATACCAGGGCTGAGAAACAAATCTTACGAGAGCGGATCAAACAACTTGAATCTATTTAGCTTAAGAAAGAGAAGGCTAAGAGGTGATCTAAAACAAGTGTTAAAGATTATTATCAAAGTCTTTAAGTAATCTTCATCTATCAAGTTACTTAAGACTTGATTTGTCTGATTTCACTCTTGGTAATGGACACAAACTCGTGGGTAAACAAACGTTTAACATCGAATGAGGCTAAGTACTTTTTCTTTAACAGGACTATTAACATATGAAACGATTTGCTAATGTGAGTGGTTGAATGCAGAATTATAGATACTTTTAAGAATACGCTACAAAACTATTTCGCTTCAAGCCCACAAAACTTACGTTATTTGCGCCTCCTGAAACACATTGACAATTTGTGGACTATTCTCTTTTAACACACTAATCTTCGAGTTTCTGATGTCTTCATTACCACAAACAGCCTCGAAAGGACCTAATGGTCTGTTGCTATTTGAATTCCCTTGTATTCCTTTGTATATTTTACGCAAGTTGCGTCTATATTCTATGCTGGTCATGTTTATAGTCCACCCTAGTTATGTCTATATTCCACCCTAGTAACGTCTATATTCCACCCATGTTGCATCAATATTGCAACCTAGTGGCGGCTTATTTTTCCCTGGTATTAAAGATAAAAAAGTAGTTTTTTCCCCCACTTTCTGGTATATTTTTTCTTAGCCACGTGAGAGTAAAGGGAAATGTCATGACCGGCAAATAAAAATTCGAATTTTGCGTGCAGTTCTAAAAGAGAGAAGAATTCAAAATTTGGGAGGACTGGTCTTAAAATCCCTTTTCGTTCATTTCACTTCCATGGGAACAAATGGAGGCCAAGATACAAAGTAATACTCCCTGACTTTTCCAGTGGCATGTGGACGGAGGTGGACAGAGGAAGAGAGCGTGGAGTTGAATACATAAGGGCGATCTCCTTAAATATATATTGCTTGTTCTCACAAAGGTGTCGTGCCTTGGCGAAGATAGTAGTATGTGTGTGCAGATATATTTGCTCAGTGAGTGGGAGATCCCGGCCCGTTCAGTTATAGAATGGTAGTACAGTTACCCATCAAAGATATATATATATATATATATATATATATATATATATGTAACATGTCCTTACTTATATGTATGTATAAACACACACACACACACACACACACACACATATCACTTGCCGCTACCGTTACGCCCACCATGGCATCTCTTCCTGCGCTGAATATCGAAGAAATAGCGAAGGAGAAAGTGGAGGAAGGGCTAAAAGGCATAGCTGTGGATGTAAAAGGAAGAGAAACCCGAGAAACAAGTAAATTCTCAAAGGA
>JAYMFT010281366.1:0-10486 GCA_038088735.1 Panulirus argus | reverse complement strand
TCTCTCTCTCTCTCTCTCTCTATATATATATATATATATATATATATATATATATCCTAGCCTGAGCCAGATACCCATCTTATCGACCAACCCCTAGGGGTGGAGGAAGAGCTGGGTTGAGTGTGGACCGACTGCCGCAACCAGTATTCGAACCTATGCGGCCCATGAATGCGTCACGGTCAGGAACGATAACCGCTACACCACGGGAGTCTATTTCCATTCCTAGCGTTAGCCAAGTACCCTTTAAGAGGCATGCAGTAGTTTTAGCTTAATGTAGGATTTGAACAACCTGCCGAGCATTTACTTGGATGCCAACAAACGGTTTGTCTCTCTTACAATTCCCCAGAGACTATGCTCTGCCGATAGGCAACATATAATGTTGACTCCCAGGTCCCTCTCACACCTGGATTCGTGCAGCTTATTTTGTAATAGAAATTCTCATCGAGGTCTTTCACGGTACCCCATTACCTCATTACTTTGCATTTACTCAAGCTGAATTTCTTCAATCATGTATCAAGCCAACTTCAGGGTTTATCTTGCTCCTCTTGTAAGGTTATGCAATCCTTATCACTCTTTACCACCCTCACTATCTTGGCATCATCCGGAAAAATATTCAGATACACTTACAGCCCTGGCACGTCCACCGCTGGTGATCCTAACGCTTCTCCAGAAGGCTCCTTTGACATACTCAGGGATCCAGCTTCTTTACCAGCCTTCTATGTGGTTCAGTGTCAAATGCTTTCTAGTAACTCATATACACACATTCCACCCAGCCTTCTCTTTAGTCTCAAACGGAGTTCGCCCTCTCACAGGAGTCTTGAGAGGTTTGTTACTTACGACCGAAATTTCACTTCCATATGCGTTGTCTCTCTGGTAGTTTCTCCCTTACTAGTAGCCATCCACTTGTTTTCTGAATACCATCTCCAATGCTTTGCAGACGATACTCGTCAAAGACACCGGTCAGTAGTTCGGCGCAACGTTCCGGTCTCCTTCCTTGAAGATAGGTGAGACCTTCGCCCTCTTCCACTCCGCTGACTCTTTATCTCTTCCAGTGACATCCTGAACATTTCACGTGGTCTGTCAAGCGTATCCGCACTTTGTCAGCACATTACGCAGACTTCGTCAGGCTCATGATCGATCCTCTTATGGGTCAATGCCCTTCAACAGGTTGTTTATGTCCATTCCAGATATTTCACTGCTTACCAAGCCTCCTCCCCATCCCTTCGCGCTATAGCGTCTTTAACTATGATAGCACTTTTGATCTGGTCATTCAAGCCTTTGCGTATTCCTACATTATCCTCCGCAACTCCTCCCTTTGAATCCCTTAGCCTGGTTACAACAGCTGTTGTTTAACTTAAAATTTACTCCTGATAAATTTATGGAAATTTTGGATTATCTCCTGCCTTGTCTACAACATTCTTTTCTAAAGTTTTTCTGTTCATCTTCTCTTCTCCTACTACACTCATTCCTTGCTCTCTTATACCCTACAAATGCTAGCTGGCTGTAGTGCCTCCTATACCTTCTCCACGCTAACTCTCAGCTCCTTTGCTTTTTGATATCTTTTTACAATTCTTGACTTCTCCAAAGCAGTGAGGCGGTTCCTTTGCTCTCTAGCCTCTTTTGATGTTTCCCATTTCTTACCTTCCGACTAGATCTTTTATTTTCTAGATCTTCACTCAACCTGATGAATATTCCTTTGAATTCCATCTGGTTTATGCTTCTTAGCCCAATTAAATTTGCCTGAACACAGTCCATAATGAAGGTAATTATTACTGGTGGTTCCATTATGTCTACACTATATCTCCCAATTTTCTTCCTAACATTACTCTCAAAAATTGCACCTGGAATGTCTACAGCCTCGAGTGTGCGTATGTGGTTGTTATTTGTGTGTTACGGGGACAGAGTTTTACTCCCGTGTTGCCCCGTCTCTTAACCTTGTAAATATACACCACGTTTTTACTCCTATGTATATATGCACACACACACACACACACACACAAACACGCATCCCAGCCTGAGCCATGAACCCATTTGTCGACAAAACACGAGGGGAGGATGAACACCTGAGCTGGATGTAGGCCGACTGCCATTGCCGAGAATTCGAACCCATGCGACTCCAACCCCAGGCTGGTCCACGCTGACTCATGGTCCGTAACGCTAACCACTAAACCACGGAGGACCGTGTGTGTGTGTGTGTGTGTGTGTCCTGCTCAGACCACCCTCTGATATCAAACGTAATGGTCTGAAGTTTCTTGTCTTCATTTTACGCCCAGTGAGCGAAAAAGAAGACACATTATCTCTGCCTCGGCATATTATAAGACAAAGTATATTCTCAACAAATTGTGCGACTGTTGTGATCACAGACGGACCAGTTAATGAGGCACACTACCAGAGCCCCAGCCTATCCCAACGTACCTCCTTCACCAATCCTGACCCTCTCATCGCCAGACGTTACGCCATAACACTATGCTGACCTGACCCTCTCATCACCAGACATGAGACCATAACATCGTGCTGAACTGACCCTCTCATCATCAGACGTAACACTATAACACTGACCCTCTCATCACCAGACAGAACACCATAACACCCTGTTGACCTGACTCTTTCATCACCAGACGTAACGCTATAACACCGTGGTGACCTGACCCTCTCATTACCAGACACGACGTAAAAAGCTGCTACCAATTTCGCCAGCCAGAAAACTTGGCGAGTGTATCACTCAGCGAATCAAAAGTTTGTTAACCAGCAACAAATTGGTCCACATCGCGGCCCCTGTCAATCTATGTACGGCAGTTTATTAAAAGCATCATCAATGGATACTATTACGATGTTACATCAACCTAAAAGCTGATGTTACAATGTACATTACCACACATGTATTATCTATAGTCCACACAGATTTCGTACGAAATTTATAAAATATGCATATCAGCTTTTCACCAAATGTTTCTTACTTTTAAGTGTGCAGTACGTAGAATAAAGAGGAAAATTAATTACTTCCATAATTCAAACGAAAGGATTCATTTATGACACTGACTCCTCAGGACTCTATCTACAGCTGGTGAATTAAATACAGGAAGTAGAATTGCACACATTTCCACCTGATACAATAGTTGGCGTGTTTTTCGGGGTGTGCCAAGTATGTGCTTTTATACGTCGTAGTTTATGGAACTGAATGGCCAGACTACAACCTCATAATGGTAAGTAGCCCTCCTGTAGAAATACTGATATCTCCTATTGGGTTAGTTTTCATTATCGAATACAACGATGTATACAAACATATAACTTGCCATATCTCACAAAACACGCCAACTATTGCATCAGGTGAAAATGTGGGCAACTGTACATACGAGATAATGAAAACCCTGAAGTGGCCAGAAGCCTCTTAACTAGGATAACCATTGGAAATGAGTCCATAAAATCCTCTGAAAAACCTTATTAAACGTGTGTTGACGTAATTAAAATCTTAATCGCCGCAAATCTTGGGCTTTACCCGAAGCCTCATTAGGAAGGAGTTACCGAGTTTCCTGGAAGCAATAAGCCGGGTGGCTGGCGTGGATACGTGTGCCAGTAATCACCTCCTCCAGCCTTCCTGCCCTTCCACAAGACTAACCTCCATAAATGCCCCTGGTGCACGTACAGTCACAGAGCTTCACATGTTTCCACCCTCTCCATACTTTCAATTCAACCTTCTTGAGCAGGAGGGTTCGATCCTCCGCCACGAAGCGACGGTAGGGCCCTTGGGGTGCGTTGGCCTGGCCTCAGACCCGACCCCTAAGGACCTTCATGATGTCAGGCAAAACCAGTGATGCCATAAAGAAGATATAATGTCACAATGTGTCCTGCGAGGTCACACAGGACGCAGAAGTGTTTCAAGGCAACAAGATGCTGAACCAAGGAGTCAGGTCACGTTAGGTAACAGTAAGCGGACGGTATTAATTAAGTCTCTGCGTTATATCCCTCAATATAACATACGCTCAATAAGACACAAACATATGCACACACTTAACAAAGCTTAGATACATTCTCTAAGGTACACATGCCCTATCTAACACACTCAGCCTCTCTAACACACATATCCTTTCAAAGACACGCGCACACCCTAAGACACTCATACCCTCTCCATAACACATGCACCCTCTCGGAGACAAACCCTCTTCCACTTCAAAATATTCCCTCCCTGTGACACACAAACACACACACAATATGTGCAGTCCAATAATGGATCAGCGACCAAGAAGAAGGAGAAGATTCATGACACTTCAGTATCCAATACAAGGCTAACACTAGGATATATTTTTTCAAGTTTGGTCACTACACCTAAAGACAAACAAGGAGCTTTGTGAGAAGGTCCTGATGACAGTAACAGAGATGGAACCAGAATCAAGAGAGCTGAGTTATAGAGACAGGTTAGAAGAATTAAATTTGCTCACCATCCAAGACAGAAGAGAGAGGGGGTGACATGATCACAACCCTTGGGGTTTTAAACCTAGAGGATGACGTAGGCGGTGAACAGCTCTTTGCAGGGTGAAAGGATAGTACATTAATTCGAGCAAGAAACTTATGAAAACAAAATGCAAAAACGTACACGTTTAGTAAAGAGTGGTGGATGAATGGATTAAGTTACAGACGTGGTAAACGTAAACTGCACAAAAGTTTAAAGGGTTGTATGTTATCAGATAATGTTCAAGAGATGAGGCCCCACCAATGCAAAACTCATCTGTACAGAACAAATAGGCAATTACATAAACGCACACACACACACACATACAAACTGAATTATTAACATTTAAACACCCTTTCCCTGATAAAACAAAACCTCTTTAACACATACACACACACACACACACACACACACACTAAGAAACATGCATCCTCTTTAACATACACCTTATCTAAGACACACAAACCCTCAGTAAGACGCACCAAACCTCACTAAGACATACACACACCCTCTCTAAGAGGTACACACCGTCTTCAACACACATCCCCTCTTTTAAAAAACACATACACTAAAGCACACAAACACGCTGGAGACCGGCAAGTGACCAGAAGCAGTGGGAAAGGTGTCACAGTGAGTGATAATGTGTGAAGACGGGGAACCACTTGCTCAGGTGCTCCAGAAGGGAACATCCGTTAGGTGGTGGGCTGCAGGGCAAGATGATCTACGACTGACGTCAAAGTGCTTTCTGTCTCCTGCCTCTGTTTCTCTCACTTCACCAGTGATCTGTCTCCTGCTCCTGTCCCAATGCACTTGACTAGTGTTCTGTCTCCTGGGTCTCTCTCTCTCTCTCTCTCTCTCTCTCTCTCTCTCTCACTGTCTTTCCCTCTCGTTACCCTGGTGGTCTGTTCATCTTAGGGAGCTCCCACAACAACCAACTTCCTTCTCTCACTCTCTCTCCCCACCCACAGCTCATCTATTAACTCGTAACTCATACGTTCGGTTTCCCAACGATCTCTACGACCCGCTACTCCAAATTTTCTACTACCTCCTTCCCCAAGCTCTCTACCACCCGTCCCACCTCGGTGGCAGGCGAAGCCCCCGACCCCTGACCCGCCTTCCCTCGTCTGATCTCACAGTGTCATACACACACTTTGACGTCTAAATGTAATTTCCTGGGTTAACGAAGGTCTGGCTACCAGCACACCTTTCCAGCCAAGACTCCTTTGGGAGGTTTGAGTGTGCCTCCTTGGGGCTCAAGCATACCCCTCCTTCTTCTATATTATCTCGTCTCCATCCATAGTGGTGTGTGGGTGTGTGAGTAGGAGCCTTCTGCTCTACTATCCTGTCTCCATCTATAGTGGTGGGTGGGGAGGAGCCTTCTGCTTTACTCTCCTGTCTCCATCTACAGTGGTGGGTGGAAAAATGCGATCTCCTTTATTACCCTGTAACAATCTATTATGGTGGGTGGGGGAACTTTTTGTTTTACTACCTCGTCTACATCTACAGTGCTGGGCGGGGATGAACTTCTGCTTTACTATCCTGTCTCCATTCTAGTGGTGAATAGGGGGGGGGGGTCTTCTGCCTTACTATCCTGTCTCCATCTATACCGATTAGGAATGTATGATGCTATTACTGTCCTCAAGCAGATCACCTCGTCAGAGACCATCATAAATGGCTTTCCCATGTACTGTCCTACATCAATAACTTTCTTATTTACCTAGAGGGCTTCCATTACCTGGCTTTCCCTTGTACTCTCACACTCCTACACCATTTTCAAATTGCTGATAAGGTAATAAAGGCTTAGGAAAGGTCATAGGCCATATATACAGACATTGTAACTGTTCTTAGAATGATCATTATCATCTTAAGACAGTGCTAAAGACGTTTAAGTTGGTCATTCAGATTTTCGACTTGATGGCCCTCGGAGGTAATGAATCTAAAACCCAAATCCCCTGCCAACCAATTAACACAGACTTTACTTTAACGATGAAATGTAAGATCTTTATCTTTGCTGGTTATGGTTAAGAACATCATGTGATCTGCGTAAACAGAGTACAGCTAACAGATATACTTACCTAAAACTGAACTAATAGCATGAACGCACACACTCAAACACATTTACTCCAAAGACAAGATGGTTAAAATACGCATGATTTATATCTTATCATTTCAAAGTATATAATAATGAACGAAGTTCTTCTCACCTAAAGAAGGAAAAGAACATAATATTTAGTACTGAGATATGAAGCCGAGGTGTTATGGGTCAGCTGGCGCGAGAAGTGACATTACCATTCCAGAGGGTAAGATCTGGGGTCAGCGAGAGAGATCTGTCCGGTTATTAATATACAAGTAGCCTCCCCTCCCTGGCATGGATGGCTAAGTCCTTGATAAGAAGAGTATATATATTCTCCTAACTCGTTGGAGGGAAGAAAAAAGAAGAGGATCAATCATATGCACACTGTTAAACCAATGAGTTCAAGATCCATTTCAACTATACTGTTTAGCTCAAGGTAACAGGAACTGTCTGTCCTCTGTTAATATTACGGACAAAGCAACATAATTGTCAATGTCCTCCTACATTTGTGGAAACAAACAACAGCCTACATCACACTAACCTCTCCTTAACTGGTGACCAATACATAGTAAAACAAAAATAATGGCATTAAATTAAAGAAAAAATAAAGTCATTACATACTGGTTATCCAGCCCACCAGCCAGCATCAATGGGCCAAACACAGTTTTCTCAACCAGTTTATTTTCAACACAGTTTCAATTCTCCCAGCATCCAGCCCTAGGCTACTCCGAGGTAGACTTGGGTTAAGGGGCCGGGTGTCAAAGTCTCCTAGCTGGGGGGCCATGTAAGGCTAATCGGCTTGACTAACTCAACATTTTGTCCTGATTTTAAGACGGCGACTTGTGTGTACCCACCCAGCAGCCTGGTGCACTCAACAGAACAAAACTGATCCCTTCACACATAAAAAACGATACATGTATAAATCTCGATATTTGCAAGACCTCCTCTGTAAGAAAACTTGATAAATCCAGCAATAAATCTATGTTCAGATCAGGAAAGGGAAAATTATACTAGTCGGGAAATAACATTTGACCTATCGATGCCGACTGGTCGGCACACAATCTCAGAGAAGTAACTTTTCAGCTTACTTTATCAGTAAGGGGATCATATTCCAGCTGCGAGAGCCTCTGTCCAGGTGATGAGTCGCACATCCCTCTCACCACGATGGCCACAGAGCACCTCCCGGCCACACTGCGTACGCGTAGACGTGGAAGCTTTGCCTCCCATCCGAACAACAAATGGGCTTATTTCTGTCCATGCTGGTCCAACCTTGCTCTTGTGACCAGAAAGAAACAATAAATCATACGTTGACTCGAGACAAATTTACGATTACTTCGATGCCAAACATAAACCAACACCTTCGAAACTACGCTAATCTTTTCTCTCTCACGCGTACGATAACACGACTTGACGTGTGGTTGAAGTAATGGAGGTACTTCATTCTTAACGTTGATTGGAGGATGGGTCTGCTTACGCACTGGAAAACAGCAAATCTATTTCTTCTGAAATGCGTGAGATACACTGAGCAATGCGTGAGAGAGCATAAAAATGCTAGTCTCACGCCTTCGTGAACACTCGTTAGTACGATGCATAAAGTTGGCCACAATTTACAAATTGTATTCATTTTCTTAACATATAGGTGAATCAAGCTCTCTCCTAAACTCCACATCATCTTGAGAATTATATACCACAAAATATCCAACGTATCACTGGGGAAAGTGGCTATAAATGCGCGCGCACCTACCACTTCATTAGTGTTAGGGTCACTGATCGCCAGACGTTAGCAATAGGCTCTTTACACCAGTTGACGGTATTGCCAGAAGCGACTGGTAATATAAACTTACCCCAATTATATCTGATTACTAAAGCATCATCAGCACAATATAACACATCAAAACATTGACTAAAAAATGAACAAAATGGTGCACCAGTAACAGAATATCTAAATCTCCTTAAAATCTATGATAGACTTCGGCAACGCCGTTCTCTGGCCACACACAAAACGCTACACGATCTTAAAAAAAATATTTTTCGTTTCCATTTCATATTAATAATAATAAAAGCGAATGCTTCACTAGAAATACAACTACGTGAAAATAGGTACGGACGTTACAGTGCAAGTTTCATGTCCATGCAAAATCTATCCTTGGTCATAATAGTGTCTGCATTAACATCGAAAATTTACATAAAAATGACGTAGTTTTCACTCGTTATCATAAGCATTATATGGCACAAAATAAAGTTCTGTATAGAATCATACATTTACGGCTACTGAACTCATCCGATAATTTGGATTAAAGTTAATTCGTTCCCAAAAATACCTTCATTCAATATCCAATGTGAACTACATGTTGGACATTTAATCCCTTTTGAAACAGTATGCTGCAAATCCATCACATGACCCAGACGTCTTAAAAACACATTTTTGGTGGATGAGAATATTTACCTACTTAACAGGATCCCCGATTAGATATTGCCAGAAGGCAGGGCAAGTGTAGTACACGTAATTATAATGTTTCTTTTCGCCACCAATCCTGTCAGTCCTGGGTTCGTCTGGGTTTCCTTCCAATGTTTCTGTCCTTGTCCCTCGCAAGTTTCCTATAAATTTCGCTTGGTAGTGCACTGAGTAGTCTTTCCATACAATAATATGAATTCTCATATATTTATTTTTTATATCCCAAGATATTCTTGTGGACTTTTAAAACTGCTTTTTCCTTGTTAAGAGGTTTTTAGACCCAGAACATAATTCTTTATACCTTTAATCTATGCCTTATGTAGATCACGTATGTTTCTCGTCTTCAATCTAGGCTGTAATGCTTAGTTCTTTCAGCCTCTCACGAGAGTTCAAATGTTCCTTCCAATCATTTTCCAATTTATTTCCTCTAACTTGTATACTTCCGTTTGTTTTACTGATCACCATACTGCACAACAATATTCAATGTCTGGATGACGACCATCCAACACAGCTGTGTATAATTTTGCTTCTGAAGTAAATTGTGAACATTTCCATCCTTAGTGTCTGTCTCTTGCAGTGAAAATTCTGGGTCATTTCAACAATGTAGTTCTAACTGGGACATACCTATGTACCTTGCAGCCATTCCAACAGCTATCCGGAACACTTCAACTGTATCTTTACTTCTCTGTATTTTGCATTTGACCTACTAAAGTGGCATACAAAGTTGCGTTTGAGAAAACTAACCAGAGTCCCAAACATTGTACCACTGGTGCGTGTGGTCCGAGTTCCCGTAGAGGAAATGTTCCCAGGGATCATCGACAGCGAGTGCTGGGCAGACCTGGTGTATGACGAAACATAAGTAGATTTGGAGGGAGACAAGGTTCAGGCACCTAGGATCTCAACGGGTGTCTCGCCTAACTGGAATTCAGGGCACCGTCAGGAAGGACAGGCAGCAAAGGAGGCCTGCACAGCCCAGGCGTGATATTGCTGTACATAAAGTCCCGGAAGAAGCTGCTGCAGTGCGGACCCAGGAGAGGCGCGGATGTCAATGGATCGAGTGGATCCAGGTCCCCTTCCTGCAACACGGCGTTGTCCAGCGAGTGTCCCGTGGTATCGAAAGGGAATTCGACGTCAAGATAACATTTCCCCACGGGGCAAGCGGGACGATCTCATCACTGTGAGTGGCGAAGGCGTGCGGGTTGTCAGGGCCGCCGGGCGGATAGCGAGCCTCGTCAGCTTCCGTAATGCAAATGACGATATTACCCGCCTCCTGGCCCAGAGGCGGCACGTAGGAGAACACGATCGTTCCGATAGGATCTGGCCCAGCGGCCATGTCCTGGAGGAACTCAACATTCCCCACTGGGTGTTCCCACGCATCCTCGGGGAGAGGGGCGCAATCCTTAACCAGCTCCGATAGCAACATAGGTTTCATATTTACATGCCCGGCAGACACGACCGCCAGCGAAAAATTGAAATCCTGGGGAGGACCAGGAACGTCCAGGAGGCCCGG
>JAYMFT010281355.1:0-10486 GCA_038088735.1 Panulirus argus | reverse complement strand
ATGTGGAAAGGGAGCTGTGGTTTCAGTGCATTACACATGACAGGTAGAGACTGAGTGTGAGCGAATGTGGCCTTTTCCAACATAGCGAGGTAGCGTTAAGAACAGAGGGCTGAGCCTTCTCTGTTCCTTCTTTTGGAAAAGTAAAAATGGGGGAGGATATATTAGAGAGAGGGAGAGAGAGAGTGAGTTGAAATGGTTTGGAGAATGAGGAAAGGTTGACAAAATAGGATATGTATCAGAAGTGGAGAGAACAAGGAGATGCAGGAGACCAAATTGGAGATGGGAGGATAGAGAGAATTCCAGTACCACTTCTTAGCATTTAGTACCTCACCCTTGAGAGGCCACTGGCAGAGGGTAACTCTAGTGTAGTGTTTGCATGGGCTCCTACCTCTTGCTCCTACCGACTACTTCTACCTAATGTATCTACCTAATGCTCCTGCCGAATGTTCCCACCATCTGTTTTTGCCTAATATTTGTCCTTAATGTTCCTGCCAACTACTTCTATCTGTTACTCAGACCATTTTGGCAAAAAGCAGGGCTAGTGCATAGTACCTAACGAAGGAAACTCTAGAGTTACAAAGAATGAGCTGTGTGAGTTAGGTGTTGTCAAGTGTTATGTCTTGACAAGGAGAGACTGTATGTTTTTGGAGAGAGTGCCTGTAGTCCACTTGGGGTGAGGCAGAAAGAAAAGACAGAAACCTTGCTCAAAGGATTGCAACTTGACAACCACTGAAGTGCTGGCTCACTGCAGAGCTGTCACTAACCCTTCTGATACCGAGGCAGGTAGTACTGTTGATATACTTCTGTGGTTGTTGGCTGCTTACCAACTATTACTTGCCTACCTTGATGATGATTGGGAAAAAAATGTTGTTTGTGTTCATTGAATAACTTCGTTCACTGATACTTTTGTTTAGCTCTAATTGACCTTTGTGTGATTGAGAGTATGCTTCTGCTGGTGTAGAATGGTTCAGAATGTCTAGGTTATCATTAAGGATAGGTCCTCTTATTTTTCTGCTGTTTCTTAATGACCCTCCTCTCATCATATGAGTTTGCTTGTAGACACTAGAAATGTAGGTTAGAAATTTAGGCTTTGAAGGATAAAAACTATCTCACTTCTATGGGCATAGCCCAAGGGCAGGAGTGTAAGGTAAGGGAACCCATTGAGCATCTCTTTGTTTTCCCTTCTTTTCTTTCCTCCCTTTATTTTTTCCAAACATAAACAGACCCAAATATATTCACCAGCTTATGGTAAATGAATGGAGTGGAAAATTATTATGTGCCACATCACGACTGTGTTGTGTTGTCACTGACCTGGGCAGGTTGCTTTATGGTCTTGAGTTCTGTGAATAAGCATATGCCATCCTCATGTTTTATTATAGTCAGAAGATTGGATATCCCTGGATTTATCTCATTTTCAGGGATAAGAAGGTATTTTAACCCCTTACTGAGAAAGTCCTCTTTCTCTTGCTCTTAGGGCTCAGCTTATGGTAGGGAAATGGTTTTTCATCCTTTAAACCTTTTTATTTTTATGTAAGAATTATGCATTAGTTTGAAACTAACTCAAGACTAACTCAACTTCTCTCATTGTTACAGTTCTTCAATCATGTATTGATACTGGGTCGTGAGGAGAAGACTCTGACTATATCTCAGAAGGTGTACGACCTCATTTATGAATTGAATCACATCTGTCCTTCAGTACTATTAGCTGTATTACCACAGGTTGGTACTTTTATAGCAGTTAATACCTTTTTAGATAATTATTTTGCCATAATGTTTATTAGACTAAAATGAAAATTTTCACAGTGATATGCAAACACTTATTTGAGAGTTCTTAAGACTGCTATGACCATGGTGCAGCTATGACTGAAGACTGTGACCGATGCTGCTAAGTTGCCCCACACTCTCCCAAGATTGGATTTTAAGACTCCACTCAGAGCATAAGCGTGTAGAATTTTGCTAGTGTCCTAGACATGCTGATATCAGCGGTATTGATAAAACTGATGCTGAGTCTAAAGCAATGTATGCATGAGAGTTACACCTCATGCTGATTTATAGGCAGAATAAATGATAATGCTAGATGTAAATGGCAATATACATGGGACTTGGCAGCTAAGAAGAATGAAGTTACAGAGGATAAAGAATGATGTTGAAGTTTGGCCTTCGTCTTTCAACAGAGATCACCATTTTGAGACACTTCTTTGTTGTCAGAGGACTAGTTATGCTGTGTTGATTTGCTTCAGTATGACACACCTGCTCCCTTATGACCCCTTTAATTGAAGTATTACTGTGGAACATGTACTAAGGACTATCATAGAAATATAGATGAAAATGTACAGAAGAGGACGAATGTGTGGGAAATGAAAAGTGTGAGGGCAATACATGGTTTGAGGAAGGTTGATCTTGTTTGTAATGACAGGGTAAGAGAGAGATGTGGTAATGAAAAGAGTATGTTTGAGAGAGTTGAAGACAGTGTGCTGAAATTATAATTGTTTGTCCATAAGGAAAGAACAAAGTAGGAGGTTGACTTAAAGAATGTGTTTGTCAAAAGTGGGGGGAAACGGAGAGAAAGGAGAGACTTAATTGGAGATGAAAGGGTGGGGTGAGAAAGATTTTCAGTGCTTGGGGGCCTGAACTTATAGGAGAGTGAAAGGCATGCTGGGATGGAGTAAATTTGAGTGATGTGGCTTGCAATGGGTGACGTGCTGTCAGAGGACCAAACCTTGATGTATGAAGCAGCTGGGGAAACCATTGAAAGGAGTATGGTGCCTGGTTGTGGATAGGGGACTGTGTTTTTGGTTTGTTGCACATGACAATTACAGAATGAATATGACTGAATGTGGCCTTTTTTTTTGTCTATTCCTGGTACTTTCTTACCAACACAGGAAATAGTCTCAGACAGATATGATTTATGTGATAATGGAAGATATAAAAGTACTGGAGAAATTGTACACAATGATGTTGATGTAAATGGTTTGGTGAATATGTCAAAGGAGGGAAAAAACATATATTTCTGTATAAGCAGTTTTAATTTTTTTGGTTTCTTTTTTAATGGTAAAAGCAATGAATAACCAGTAGATTCTTTAGTTTTGCAAATTGCACAAAATCAATCCAGCAGGAAGTGATCGAGCATCCTGCCAACTGCCTCTATTGGCACTTTCTCACTTAACAGTCTCTCCTTTGCATTGCCTAATTCAATGATGCCTTTTGACCCTAACTCCATACTTATGTAAACACCTTTTTTAAACTAATTATTCCCAGTCACCAATCCATTTTCTGCACACATCTCCATAGACTGTTCAGCAATTTGATTTTCACTGGCACACTAGATACCCCATACCCGGATTGTACCATCAACTGTCTCGTCACCCACTCTTGCATTCAAATTTCCCATTGCTTAGACATCCCATACATTAAAATTGCTAAAGGAGTCACTTGCATCTAACTAAAGGACTTGTCATTCCTCACTTGTTCTGTTAGCAGGTATGTATCATAATCCACTCCTATACCCTCTTTAACACATTCCAGTAACTCCTTAATCAGATGGCTATGTAATATTTTTGAGCTTTTTCCTTAATTACTCCTTGAAATAGAGGTTTCACTTATATTCATGACAGTGAAGGAAGTAGTACTAGCACTAATAGTTCTTAGGGTTTTACTGATTTATAGACAAGAAGTTGCATCCCAAGGAGTATATGTTGATTACTTCTCAGTGTTGAAATTGTGTTATGTTATGTATCTTCAATATGAAGACAGTTCAAGAGATTTTTTGTTAGATATCCTGATTACCCAAAATTTTGAGTATCTTAGTGCATTAGTAAGACTTAAAGTTATCCCTTTTTCAGTTGGAGTTTAAGTTGAAGAGTTCTGATGAAGAAGAGCGATATGGATCAGTTTCTCTTCTAGCACGTATGTTTTCAGAAAAGGACTCCACTCTGGCGCTGAATCACAGGCAATTGTGGACAGCTTTTCTTGGAAGGTCAGTAACTTGCTTTTAATGAAGTTTCTTTTTGTGATTAGAGTGATTGCTTTCTCTTCATCATTGGAAGAACTGAATAAGGAGTCATAAGGCCTTCCCCTTGCCTTGTGATTTTTCATATTCTTTTGTCACAATCATGTTTTGACCACATGTTAGTCTTCTTCATTTTTTCAAGCTTCATTGCATCCATTAGGAATTTTTGTGTCTCAGTTCTTTATATTTCTGTTTCCTTTAATAGGTTTATGTTATACTTAACCATTTCTCTCAAATTACTTTTTTTTTTATATGGAAAGAATGAGGGAGGAGATTTTGACAGAAAGGATATATATATATATATATATGTCAGAAGTGGAGGGAACAAGGAGAAAGGGGAGACTAAATTGGAGATAAAAGGATGGAGTGAAAAATATTTTGAGTACTTGGAGCCTGTACATGTAACAGGTGAAAGGCTTGCAGGGTATTGAGTGAATTTTACATGGTACAACATGCTGTCACAGGCACTTGAAGCAGCCAGGGGAAACCATGGAAAAATGTGTTGGGCCTGGTTTTAGATAGGAGTCTGTACTTTCATTGCATTACACTTGACAGCTAGAGAATGTATGTGAGAATGAGTAAGGGAAATTAGAATGTTGACAAAAGTGCTGTGGAGCTGTTCTACAGAAACTTAAGAAAAATTATTGACAACTGTAGCCTGAAGTTGTTCCAGATTTACAATGGGGATGAGACAGGTCTTTATTGGCAATGTGTCTGAGAAATGCCAGGGCCACAAAAGCATGTCTAGTGCCTTAGGTCACAGGAAGAGCAAAGAGCATATTTTCCATAAGCCTGTTGTTGTAGGTTAAACAAGGAACTTTGTACCCCCAAGGATCTCACCAGCTACCTGTCAGTGATATGCTATGGCACTGTGTGTGCATGGTTCACACAGGATATATTTCCAGACTGGATCCACAGATATTTTGTTCCTTCTGTGAGGAGCCATCAACAATCTTGTGGAATTTGTTCCACATGAAGGGAGGGTCCTGATCCTTCTCAACAATGCTCCAACCTACCGAGGCTCAAGTGAACAGATCAGAAGGGATGGACAGATTAAGAGAAGGGATGGACAGATTAAGACAGTGCCCCTGCCTGCCAACATCACCTCCAAAGGGAATCATCATATCCGCTAAGCACTTTTACTGGAGGAAGCACTGGGACTAGTATGTTGTAGTGGAGGAGAAGAAAGATAGAGCTAAGCAGACCCTGCAGAACTTGAAAAACTACAGCATTAAGGGTGCAGGTTTCAACTGGGCTGGGCTAGTTCCATTGGACACCCTTTGACATAGCTGCAACAAGGATTTGCAGAAACTTGAAGAGGGAGCATAAATTCAAGGGGTTTCAGCTGAAAGATTTTGCTCGAGTCTTTATTTGAGTTGCAAACCTATAGCATAAATATCAGTCTTTGGACCAGGATAAATCTCCAGTAAACTGTAAAGTTGTAATACCGCTGGGAAAATAAAGGATGTAATGGATTTCAGCCTTAAACAGATTGTCTTCTCTCCCTGTTAGTTTGTTAGAGTGGGATTTCACTAATTATTTGCATTTTCCACAATAGCAAAAGAGTACTGGAAACAAATGAAGAACAGCCTCATTTCTTAGCACCACAGAGAAGTCTGAAATGTTAGGTGATGGTAATGTTAGACCGAAAATTATTTATACATATGCAGAGAGGTTAGTAGTTAGTGGTAAAAAGCTGCATTTATCCCTGTTACACTTAACTAATTTTTCATTTCCATCCCTCAAAATTCATGATTATTAACCTGTTTGATAATTATATTTAACCCTACAATTTCAAAAATATTCAAATAACAATAATAAGAATCGCTTCAGAAGTATATTTCATCCACAACTTGAACTCTAATAATGTGTCCAAGTTTTGTTGGTGTTTCAGCACAATGTGTAAAACAGTGCTTGACTGAGGCCTGAATGACAAGTATGTTGCCACTTTTCATATCATTGATTTTACCTACACTGAAAAGTTGATTACTGATTGGTGTGTTTTATGCAATATTTCTTTCTCTAATCAATGTGATTCATTGATAGTTTTTCGTAACAGGAAGACTATAAAAGTCTGTTAAGATTTCCAGCTGTACTAATCATATGCATTGTTGTCAAGGTCAGATGGGTGCTGGTAACTGCCTCATCTTTTGGTAGATCTCCTGCCACATAATGGTCAAGTTGGTTAACACAGTCTGAAAGTAGATCATCATACTTAGTTGATTCAGGGTCATCTACTGCCTCGTCCTCCAAATCTAGCCAAAAGCCCCCATTTCTCTTGTGGAAACTCACAAAAATGTGCTTTCATTGACATAACTGGAGGATTACTGGCTATTGGGAGAGATTATCATGCGCTGCCACCTCAGCCTCTCCCCAGGCTTGTGTGTATCCTTGAAATAGAGGTGTGAAAGTTGATGGGTAAATACACATGTAGAGGTGTTGCTCAGCATCAGTGTAGAAACAGTAAGGGCTTAAGAATCACATAAGGGAAAATGTACCTGATAGTGTTTTAGTTGTGGAAACAAAGCTGACTAGAGATATAAAATCTCACCAGTTCACTTCAAGGGGTTACATGACAGCAAGAAGGGATTGAGAGGATAGAGGAGGAGGATCTCCCCCCCTAATAATAGATGTAGTTTTTAGTTTTAGGAAATAATGAAAGATGGCCCATTTGGACAGTATGTATTGGGTACAGTAAATGTAGGAAAGAAGTGCATAGTGGTGTTGATATGACAATATTTAAAGGTCAATGTAGGAAAGAAGTACATAGTAGTGCTGATATTATGTAATCCTCTAAAGAATTTTAACATCCAGAATGAACATATAATGATAACATAGAGTGTATATAAGAAAATTTCCAATACCAGCATATCAGTGAACACATTAGAATGAGAGGAACTGATACACCATCATTACTAGATCTTATCATCTCGCATACGAGCATGGATATGAGGATATGATATATGATACACTTATTGGAATAGGTGATCATGTAATGCTTAAGGTTATGTTGTAAATAAGGAGCTAAAATGAGCAGAAGTAATACAAACTTTAAAGAGAAGATATGGTCTTGGAAACGTGTCCCTGCAAAAAGAAATCCGACCATTGCTGTTTAAGGTTTTCACGTGTCAAGGTGTATTCATGGAATTGATCCTGTTACTCACTTAACATGGAGATATCATATTCCTTGCAGCATGGTATAGTCTTAGGAGTCATATGTCTTGGTTTGCCAGTACACTTACTTCTTGGTATTGAGAGTGGAGGAATGCAACTTTTGCTTGCTGCCCTTGTTTTTTAATGATATTTTACTATTTCTGTTCTGGGTGATATTTTTCCTCTAGTAGTAACTAGCCATGGATTTGAATTTATCCCAGTAAGGAAAGGTCTGCATGTACTAAAGATGTTCTGATAGAGCTGAGTTCACCTTCCTTTTAACATCATCCCTTTCCAGAAAGCTGGATCTTCTTAGTCTAGGAAGACTAGTAGGGTGACTGAGGACATGATAGGGATGGGTTTTTCAACTCCTCACATTTCAGTGGAAGAAGTCTTCAATATTGATTTTATCTATCAGGAAATAAGCTCATGGAATCTGTGAGTTAGAGGGACTTCATTGGCATTGTTCGCAACTTGTCACCGGAGTTCCTTCCCTATGAGAGTAGAAAGGGAGACAGACTGTTTGCTTGCAAAAATTAGAGTAGCATTCAAGTACATGGATAAGG
The DNA here is from genome assembly GCA_038088735.1 of Panulirus argus. Lineage (NCBI taxonomy): Eukaryota > Metazoa > Arthropoda > Malacostraca > Decapoda > Palinuridae > Panulirus > Panulirus argus. Next base: position 2,758 of record JAYMFT010281355.1, on the reverse strand, counting down.
AAATATTTTGCATTTATCTGCCTTATGAAATGTCCCAGGCTAACTTCCAAACTTGACCCCCTTGCCCTACGTTGCAGTGTTGGTTCTATAGGTATTACTTTGGTTTTTGCTTCCAAGAGCTGGCTACTTGTGTGCCCACACCATTAGCAAGACCAGGTAATACTCAGCAAGCTGCTGCATCACATGATTATCATGTGGCCATCAGCAACTCAAGGATGGGCCGTTTTGATATATGCTTCTTTCCCTTCATGTTGAAGCTCTGGAACTCCCTACCTTCTCATGTTTTTCTCAATAACTATGACCTAGCACATTTTGAAAGAGGTTTTTCCACTTTCTAAAAAATATTCGTAAACACTGTGTAGATATCAAGTATCAGAGCTGCACATTGTAAAACTGCTGGCTGGATTTCATAGTTACATTGTATCATGGCAATGTTGCTGCTTTCCCACCACACATGTGCATTGCGTGGGCCAGCAGTACCCACTGAGGAGTGACGAGCACCGGAACCAATCCGATGCTCTCACGTTAGTCTATCTCTCTATTGTAATAAATGGGAGTGTCAAGAACTTACAGTTTCAATTCATCACCCTTCGGTTCCATCACATCCAAACATTACCCTCAGTCTAACGGACATGCGGAAGCGGCAGTAAAAGCAGTCAAACATCTTATCCTCAAGACTGCCCCGTCAGGAAACATCGACTGCGAAGACTTTGATAGAGGACTGCTGGAGCTTTGGAACAACCTGACCCCTGCTGGACGCTCCCCTGTGCAGATTCTCTACGGCCAACCTCTCTGCACCTGTGTTCTGGCCCACCCCGTCATTCATGGACAAGTGGCAAACTAAGACTGAGGACTATGACCGTCGTACTGCCGCCCACACCGACCAGGTCATGAGCTGCTACAATTCTCATGCCCGCCCTCTAACCAAGCTCACCATCGGCCAGCGAGTCAGAATACAGGACGCCACTGTGCTACGATGGGACAAGGTCGGCATCATGATGGGCCAAGGCAGGTCAAGACAGCACGAGGTGTGCCTTCCTAGTGGTTGTGTGTGGTTTTGAAACCATAGACTTCTACGCCCAGTGTTTAATATGAGTGATGACCCCCCTCACCCCACCCCAAGTCCCTGTCTCCCCATGCTGTGGCCAGGAACGAGAGCCATCACTCAACTCTCCCAATGCCCCTCGTCGTTCAACCCGACTTGCTGGAAAGAGTCAATGTTCTGTTCAAGACTGTGTTACGAGCATAAAGGGGGAGGGAGGTGTGTAGATATCAAGTATTGGTGCTGCACATTGTAAGACTGCTGGCTGGATTTCCAAGTTACATTGTACCGTGGCAATGTTGCTGCTTTCCCGCCACGCATGCACGTTGCGTGGGCCAACAGTACCCGCTGAGGAGTGACGAGCGCCAGATGCAGTCTTATGCTCTCATGTTAGTCTATCTGTCTGTTGTAATAAATGGGAGTGTTAAGAACTTACAGTTTCAATTCATTACCCTTCGGTCCCATCACATCCAGACACTTTGCCTTGTCTTTTCTCTTTCCATTTTATAATTCTCTGTATGTTTCATTTAAGGCCTAGCCTTAATGTTGACTTTTATCCGTGACTGGAGCCTTCAAAGAAACTGTTGTCAGGGCGTGGTTAGTGTGTGGTTGATGGAATGTGTGTGGAATGACCTGAAATGTGTGATTGGCAGATCAGTCTGCTAAATTTTCCTGTAAGTTCATAATGCGTGCAGTGGAAAATATCATCAACTTAGATCATGTGGACCACTGTCATATAGCAGAAATTCTTCACCATTTGCAGTTGCCTTAATCTTACCTAGAATCACTGTGGAAAGATTTGAGGGATATCAATAACTTTCCTGCAGCGCTGTATAGCTTAACTGACATGTCTGATCAGTGGTAGTTGTGATTTGCCTTTTCCTGTCATATTCTCAACGCATGAGTGATGAATAGTTGTGAACTGTCATGAGTGTGACCTTTGTCTCTATTTCTTACCTGACTGTTCATACTTCTGGGTGCCTTGTGTGAACAGCATGTGTGTGCTTGTCAACATATCCAACTATCTCTTCTCCGTGAACCTTAATGTTGATTTGTGGTTACAGTGTTATCATTTATCACACTCTTGTGAAGTTACACCTTGTGCCAATTTTTTTTCTAAATATAGGAGAACTCTCCATAGATGAGCTTCCTTTTCCTGCCTTCACTGTTGACATTTCCATGGTTACTAATGAGGTCATGTTGGCAGTGATATTTTATATATCTATCCATCTATCTGTATCTCTGACGCGCATTCCAGTTGGAACTCCGTCAAAGGGATGGCCATGGCAACAGAGTCTCCATAACTGAAGAACTCCAGTGCCACTTTTAGCCATTAGTGCCTCACCCTTAACATGCCATTGGCAGAGGGCAAGTCTAGTGCATTGTTTGCAGAGGCTCCTACCTAATATTCCTAATGACTACTTCTGTCTAATGCTCCTACCAACTACTACCTAATGCTCCAACCCAAATGTTCCTACCTATTTCTACTATATACTGCTTCTACCATTTTGCCAAAAGGCAGGGCTAGCGCATAGTGCTCAACACAGGAAAATCTAGAGTGCGAAAGATGAGCTGCATGAGTAAAGTGTTGTCATGTGCTGCGTATGACAAGGAGAGATTGTATGTTTATGGACAGGATGCCAGATGTCCACATATTAGTGAGGCAGAAATAAAAGACAACCACTAAAGTGCTGGCTCACTCAGCAGATGTCACTA
>JAYMFT010281344.1:0-10486 GCA_038088735.1 Panulirus argus | reverse complement strand
CATAGATACATAGATACAAACACAGACAGACAGACAGACACACACACACACACATATATATATATATATATATATATATATATATATATATATATAATCCCCATAGATTAAAAATAACGTACCATTTCATTACACTCAACACTATGCATATCACTTCTCAGTAATATCGTTGAAACGTTTGAATTAAGTAGACTTATGAGTGGCTTAGCCTGGCTGATAACGGTGGGATAACCTGTACGTGATGACAAATATTTTGGTTATAAAAGTACCTAAGTTGTACATGCCTAAAGTGATGTTGAGATTACCAGTGACACTGTGTGAAGCTTATAAAAAAGAGAACTCACCTGAAACAAAAATGGTTGTGTTTATCAAATACCATGCAAGAAACGAAATAAAGTTTACTAGAGACAGAGTGGAAAAGAACTGGATTTGAGAATAAAGCATCATCAGTATAGTGTTCGTGTTGGGCAAGAATCCAGTGTTCTGTTCTTGCATATGCGAGACTTCGGCCGCAATACTGACTGGAACAACGCTCTGAAAACTGTATCTTTTCATTCAGTTATAGATAGAAACATTGAATCTAGCATTGCAAAACAGTTTCAATGATAATCTCAACATCAATTTAGACATGTTCAAATTAAATCCTTTCATAATCAAAAGAATCGTCAACTTGTACAGGTTTGTGAGCTAAATCATGACCGACCCTTGCCTGTGGTCACCTGACACATGTCTTGGTCAACTTACTGACTCTTCGATGATCCCGACCCCTGTTTCAGGTGATCACATTTCTAATTTGACCTCCCTTACTAACCCCTACCTAACGAGGTCATGTGACCTCCACACTCACCCTCCACACACCCCTCCGCACCCCCAGTCATTCCCTCGGCGTGGAACTGGCGAGCCTTACATCACCCCCGTCCATGAGAGGTCCTATTAGGGGCTTCAGGAGCAGAGCGATTCTCAGTAATCCGGTAAAAGAAGGTGGGAGGTGGGCATGAAGTCAGAGCGTCTCTAGTATGGGAGTCAGGTAGGAACCTAACTGCCCCAAGTCTAGTACGTCTGAAGGTCTTAGGAAAGACTCCAAGATCAAAAGACAGGGCTGTAGATCCTTAGAAGGGTGATCTGCTGCTGGACTCGTCTTGGGGAAAGGCCTTTTTCATTTATTCAACAGTAATTGTTTTCACCTACGAGTAATGTTTCTATGGCATCATCGTGCAGAAAACGACAATCAGGTAGTCTTACAGACATATGGTGATGGGAAATTGGGTGACAAGGTGACCTGCCTAGCTTACGATGTGGCAAGGGAAATAAGACAACGCTATGGGAAAATATCATACGCTCCAACAGATACCAAGACGATTATAAATAGGCCGACACTAGGGAAGGTCCCTAGTGTCAAGGTCTGGTATGGTACGCGTCATACCACCACGGAAGAAGACATCTAGCCAAACTAATAAAGTCAGGCCGTCACCACATTCACTATCAGTAACCCTCCTCATTACGAGCCTACGACCTTCGACTCCAACGGAACAGGTCAATGGTCAAGTCATCATATCCAAGGACTGGAAGAATAAGAATTATTTCTAGCGATATACCCAGTACATCTAACCAATGTAATAAATTTGGGAGAACAATTTATCCATTTTGGTATTTTCTGTCCATGCTCGGGTACAGATTCTTTTCTATTTGTACCAAACTTCTGTTTCGCTCGTTAAGTATGCATATATAACCAATTTTGCCAATACATATAAACACGCAAAGTTACTACACATACAGCTTATCATGATCGTCCGTTATCACCCTTACACATGCAAATGTCAGTCTTTTGGCAATCGTCCTCCTCTAACTTCACAGACCCCCTCGCATACACCCACATACACACATATACACCTAGAAAACCTACACTGCACACACGAAATACGAACCTCCAGACACTTCCACCCTTGATAACCCCCTATAACCTCCCCAGCTCCCCCATGCACACCCGCATCAGCTAGACATTCTCCCCCATCGTTACATGTAAAAACTCCCCATTCCAGAGTCGCCCGGGCAAACTCTTAATTAAGTGCTACTCGGCTCACCAATTAGGAGAAGCGATGGAGGCGACATTTTCCTAGCGAGTGTACCCCGTGCGAATTTGCAGTCAGTTTTATGGAGGAGGTAAGAGCTCTGTCCTGTCGAGACTTTTCCATCTTTTATTTTTCCTTTCCAGGTCCATATCATCACCCAGCACCTCCGGGCATAACAAAATGTAGCCGGACTGTCGCCAGGAGTTGAATAGATTCGAAAAGCCTTTTGAAAAAGAGGAGAATCCGCTTCCAGTTTTCTTTGTTTAGCTAAATGTCTGGTGAGAGGCCTCTGGGAGCGAGGGGAAAGGGGGTAGCTATAACAATAATGCACCTGCGCGGGTGTCCGGCTTCGAGCAGGCAGGCAGCGAGGGTGAGACTGGATTGCTGACTCAGCCTATTCAAGTCCAGAAAAAGATACATGAATATTGTATTTCAAAAGTTGCTGCTTGCTACGCTCCAGGCTTACTGGTAACCTTACCATCTGTAGCCATAGTTCTTCGCGGGAAAAACAAACGTCTTCATTATAACTAATTCTAATGCTGTTGTCGCTGCAACTATTACTTTAATAATAATAATAATAATAATAATAACAATAATAATAATAATAACAATAATAATAATTATTATTATTATTATTAAAAGGGGTGGGAGCGGGGGGCTGGAAATCCTCCCCTCTTGCTTTACTTTTCCTATAAAAGAAGAGAAGGGGACCAAGTGAGGATTTTCGCTCTATGGCTCATTCCTCTGTTCTGAGCGCTACCTCGCTGACGCGGGAAATGGCAAATTTGTATAAAAGAAAAAGAAAATAATAATAGTAATAATAATAATAATGATTATAATAATAACAAATCAACATTATCATTATCAACGTTTATATGTACTAATTCATTCAAAGTCATTTTTTCTTTATCACAGTTCTTTAACAAGTTTGCCAGTCATAGTAATAAGACGTCGAAGTCATTCATGAAAATGCGTACTTCCTGAGGAAAAATATGCGAATAAAATGAAATCCATTTTGAAGAGGTTGAGTGCGGGGTGTGTGTGTGTGTGTGTGTGCGGGAAGGGGTTGAGGATTAAGTAATCTACAAATATATCTTAAGTGGGACTTTACCTTTTATCTCCCACTTCAGCTACCACATATCTCGTCAGCCTCCATCACTTTCCGTCGGTACATCTGATCTTTGCATTTGTTTCCTAACTGTTGTTGGCTTCGTCGTACCTTTGTTCAGCACTGGCCACTGTCACTCCGACGTAGTCAACATGTCTGAAGTTGGTTGGTTGGTTATTAGGACTTTAGGACTATGAACTGCCAGGGTCATTATTGTGGTCAACGTCAAGACATAACTACTGATGGAATCATCTTAAACACCATCTTCAGTTGTCTGTTTCCCTTACTCGAACGTTCACAAGTTGGCCTGTAGAGCTGCTGTAACTGTGAATTTTGGCCAAAGCCAATGCAGTTCTTGGTTGGATGACTGCTGTGTAATTGGCTATTTGTAATTATATATTTGTTCTCGTGAGGCCTCAGCTGTTGAACATTCTCCATCATAAAATCTTTTAAATGTATGTATACTGTCTGTAATAACCATGTCCTCAGTCATTCTCTCTCATTCACCCACCACCCATACGATAAAAATACTCCTTTGCATCTTTTTTTAACAAAGTGTTTCCTTAACTTCATGTTACACCCTTTGGTTGCGCTATCCCTACATTTCTCGAAGATGTTTTAACAACTTAAATGTGATATGTGTGTATATATGTGCACCACAGTCAAAAAGATGCATGTATTTATTACATACCCTGAAAATATCTACTTATAATACACAGCTATAAAATAGATAACTCTGACGGACATTCTTTCTATCGTCTCTATGTTCAGTGTTTCATTTCCCCTAACATCAACTTCCTTCGTCCTAATTCAGAGGACATCTTCAGAAGGCGCGAAATTCCCGATATTTTTCCTCCATCCAGCTCTAGTTTTCCCAGAGAGTGAAGCACAGATAAAATACCTCAAGACGAATTTAATCGGGAGTCAGCGATTTTGTATTTAAGTAACACTGAAAGGACTGAGCGAGTGCCTGGCACGGGCTGTAAGACGCAGTGGAGGTGATTTACAGAAAGGGGTGTAGAATGCGGCCGGGTACAGCAAGAATACCAAAGATGGTCTCAGGATGTAGAGTAGCCGTGGGTAAGAGGAAGGGTTTTCTTAGACTCTTACAAGGGTTGGAGAAGAGACTTGTAGAATGTAGTACAGGTTTAAAGTACAGCTGTCTGGAGACTGTGTTTGCTCTCCAATCGATGCTGAGAGCATAAAGAGGTGGTCAAAAGGAGTTATAAAATGACATGGTAAGCAGGCCGCGTATCTACGGTCTGGACAAGGGAATGGGGAAGGAGCAAATCATGAACTCGTCACGATAATGATGAAAATCTCAAAACAAGAGTGGTACGTACGAGCCCAATGTATCAGAGAACATACACCTCACAGAACTCGCCTTTCTTTGCAAGTTTCCTACCCTGCTCAAGTAGCTCCGGGCCACAAAATTCCTTGTCGTCAATATACTTACCAACTACCTGTGTCTTTTATCTCCAAAAATGCAGCCAACATGTTTATAGCCTCTAGCAATCCTTTAATTAGTGTGTATTACTTCGGTAACATTTTTTTGGCTGGAATATGGTTTTCTTTAAGTCCATAAAACCATAACTGACTTGTTTATTTCTCTCTTCTCTTTTCCACTGTTCGTAGTCTTGATTCAACTCAATTGTCAACAAAGTCCAACACTACTGATTCCTCAACCTCCCGTTTTTCTAGATCTTATTTTTCAGCCTGCATAATGTCTTTGTAATTTTCATCAAACACACCATAGTCTCCCCTGACTGATGTGTCTAACGTATACCACCCTCTCTACGGATTTACTTTTTAACTTCGTCTCACTTGCGATGTTCTCAGGTCCCCTCTGTTTCTGTTCCTCTCACTCTCTTCCACTCTCACCAGCCTCTGAAGTCTGTGTTGTGGAATATCACCTTTTGTTCCTCTACCTCAGGGACATCCCGACAAGACGCTCCCTGAACTTTTTCTCAAGACACACTCTACTCGATATTCAGACTTTTTCTCAGGTTATCTTCCTTCTGAATCACGTCAGGCTCTCTGAGTTTGTCATCCTGTTCTTTTATCATTTCTCAGTTCCCTAATTTCTTCACTTATTTGCTGGCACTTTTCATGACCTCTGATATGAATCCTAAATTTCTAAATTTCTTTTAAACATTCGGTGTCCACATTTCTCAATCACAGACCAATTTCCTCACAATTATGATCCCGACTGACTCGCTGTCTTAACTGTTTTCTGATCTTTTATCCTTCCAGAATATAATCTTTTAAAAGCCCCTTCATCCAGCCTCCTTCTTGCACACCAAGTCACAACCGTATGGGCATGATAATTTACCTTGCCTGACTACAGAGACCATTCTTTCACCACACAAAATTCTTGCCAAGTTTGCCTGACTGGGGATATACGAAAAAATTTCTCAATTTTCAGTAGGTATAAAAAATCAACCCAATGTTGTTCCTTTACCAAGGCTTCTGAATTGTTTACAGCTCTGCACAGGAATAAAGAATATTATCAGAAACTTTTTTAATGCAGCCAGTGAACTCTGTTGACAGTCGGCACAGTTGCTTATTAGAAACAGAGAATATTTTCGCTATATTCACCACATGACTCTCTTATCTCCATGAAGTTCTAAACAAACATTAAAAAATATTCACTTTATCTCTTTGTTGCCGATTCTTAAAAGAGGGCCACTAAACATCCAGCATATACTTGGCATGTCTCATTTGAATACCTCCTCTGTTTAGCAACAAAGATTCTTTTAACATCTTTTATTGGCAAAATAAAACGATAACTTTCAGGATACTGCAGTCAGGGACCCCTTGAGTATCCCCTCCTTCTCCTTAACTATACTATGAACCGGCTGAGGCTGCAGTTCGTTTGCATCTTCACCAAAAGATGAAAGCCATTCAGGGGTGCTGTCTGGTGTGTGTGTGTCCAAGCGTTTGGCGGGTGTGTATGTTTGTCTTTTCCTGCGTTTCAATACCACTGGGTGTGTGCGCAATGGTGGGTTGGTGAAAAGTCCCGTGTGTTCACAAGTTTTTGTGTTTCGTCTCTCTACTTACACTTTCGAGACAGCACACCCATGTATGCATCATTAATTCACGTTCAAAAACTCATAAGAAAAATATGAATATCCGTAAGTTAAGATGTGGCTCTTTTTAGAGGGTCTGCAACTAGCATTCGCCTCTTATAGAGGTTGCATCTTGTTTCTTCTTGTCAGGTCCCAATGTAATTCTTTTCTCACTGGTACAGTGTGTGTCTGCTGCATGCCTGGAGTGCTTCTACGGTTTCGCATTTCAAAGACGGGAGAAATCCATCACAATTTACACCTGGAAAACCCTATAAGGCATTTTTTTTACGAACCTACATTAATAAAAAATAGCTTCTTGCATTACGATGAAAATAGAGGACTGTAAATGCTAATACCGACATTTAAAGATGTAATACACACAACGAGAGGACGCTTTGAACATCCTGGACCCAAGAGTATTCAACGCATTTCCTACAGCTATCCTAAACACTATGTACACTGGAGAAACTTACAAAAGTCCTGCATAAATATCTACAAAGTGTACCGGACCAACCAGGATCTGGTGGTTATCACAGGCTTGCGGGCCGAGGCTTGCAAGAGCATGGTCGACCAACGACCAGCTCAGCCCGAGCTAGGGGGTTAGACGAACTCCAGATGCAACGGAGAGGAAACGTACGCTAGGCCAAAAAGATAGAGAGACGCATAAGCTGTTGAGTTCCCTCACGCACGCGTTGTTCCTCTTGCACCAAGGTGGGCTACAAAGGCCTCCCCCCCCCCCAACTCCTTGACCCTGCTGGAAAACACATCATTAAAGCACAAGGCAAAAGACAACAAAAGGCCAAAAGCATTTTTCCCCTTTGCTTCGTAACGACTGGGGAGGGGGGGATGGGAAGGGGGAGGGGGACTTCACACATTCAAGCATCAAAGTCAAGGAAAAGACATTGGCAAGAGTTTCGAAGAATAAACAAAACACGGAATGGAACACGCACTCACGTCTTCAACATTCAATTTTCTCACAACACAAATTCAGGAATATTCTCAAAACAACTGTGCCGTTTCCTGAGCAGACAGCATTAACATATGACAAGCGCTTCTCTCTCTTTCTCTCTCTCTCTCTCTCTTTCTGTATCTGTCTGTGCATCTACGTGTCTTTCGACCTATCCAACTCTATCTACCGCTCGCACACTCCTTATATCGCTCCTGCAGAGGGTGTTGGGGCAATACCTCCCCGTCTAACCCGACCACCACCACCCAGTCCAACCTCGTGAGGAACCACGAAGCGAAGAGGGGAAAGAAGGAGGAATGAAAACACCAACAGCTGTGTGAATAATTCCCATCGTGTGTAAGACAGCCATGGCTTACCGTCCGACGGGAAAATGACCGAGAAGGATGAAAACAAAGGAAAAAAAAAGAGGAAGGATCATGACTGGGCTGATGGGAGGAGTGTGCTATCCCACACCAGTACCTGAGGGCGAAGCTCTAGTGAACGTCAGATGGTTGAATGTCCTCTGTGGCCTCTAGGAGGGTTTTTGATTTAAATGTGTGTGTGTGTGTGTGTGTGTGTGTTGTGTGTGTGTGTGTGTTCAGGTATACAAATCACTGAAATATTCCATGTAAAGCCCATCTTCCCTTACTATAAAATTATAGTGTAATATCATTTAAACCGAGTGATGAGCAGTTTTTACATATCCATGACTAAAGTGATGAGCACTTTGAAAGCTTCAAGTGATACCTTTCTCAGAAAAGGTTAGTGACAACCGATGATGATGATGATCATTACCACTATCATTATTATTATTATTATTATCATTATCAATGCTTTCATAAGTTACGGTTTATGATCTATGAACCACTGGTGCCAAAACAAGTTTAAGCCCATGAGCACGACGGTGCGACCTCAGTGCACGACGCGTCGGTTCGATCCTTTAACCAAGGCGGTACAACACTTGCTTACGACAGCTGTCCTTTAACATGACCCTTGAGGAGTTGAATTCAAGGCAAGGCCATCATACGAAATGGTCCTGCTACTGTCTTACTGAAGGGACTTTCCCTCATGTTCCAGGGATTCTGGAACGTTATTATTAGTAGCTTTAACAAGTTCTCATCTTTTGGCTACTCCAGCCCACCTTCCATAAAACGTATTCGAAACCAAACTGAATGATAAATTTAACATCAAACTATTTATATCTACAGTCCACTATTTCAGTGTGTCACCTATTACTACGACTAGTGCAGTAGCAGGTGACGCCTTGTCGTAGGTGACAGGCATCCGAAGTGAAGGGAAGTACGAAACCTAGGTTTCGACGACGCAAACGATGGCGATCCAATGAGGTTCCAGAGCTGGTTCCTTCTCTGTCCATTTGTGCAATACTCTCAGTCTCACACCTAACCTTCCCTCATACAATACCATGTCTTCACTCCCCCTGATCTTCTCTCTGAAACCCTTAGGTCCAAGGATGCTACCCCTCTACACTATCACTTCTCTAACTTGAATCTCAACCATAATTTCTGCTCCAAGGGTGGTGTTTGTACCTTATGTAATACAAAACCCTAAATAAAGAAAAGAAGAAATCGCCTTGAGGATCTTGAGCCTACTAATTTTGATGCCATCTGGTTCCAAAATCTAATTTTGATGCCATCCGGTTTAAAATTTCTTTCTCCTTCATAACATTCCTGTTATGCTTCGTGTATCTCTCCCCTTCCCCCCCCCCCTCAGCCCTCATCAATTCATCCAGCTATTTACAACTCTTCGACTATCTGATTCCTGCCATGAAGCATTGCTGCCTTTACATCCACTAGCTGAAATCCTCTATGCAGGGCATTTCGATGTACACCACAGGAACTGGTTGGGTTCTACCAGCAGTGCTTGGTCTGCTGGTGATCTCTCCTACGTGATTCACCTCTGGCTTTGGCCAATGGGGTTTTGTCGAAGCTCTTGCCATAGCCCTCGATACGAGCATTTCCGAAGCATCTGACTGGACGTGGCCTAAGTTTTTGCTTTCTAGATTTCCTTTCTATGATTCTTCCCGCTTTTCTCTGCTCCCTAATGCATAGTTGCCTCATCGGCCTTTCCATCGTAGTATACAAATGAATACAAAGTAATTCAAACATAAACAAACCATATACTCACAGATTAGTCAGGTACAAGTGAGAAGGCATACAGATAATACACAGAAAATAACCTACACACTGTCAATATGATTTAAGGAGGCGCAAATAATCAAGTCGTGGACTTGAAGCGAAATAATTATCAAGTCTATTCCACTCCTATTCTACTAACAGTGGTGTCCCTCAGGGTTCTTCCTATCTCCCACTCTCATACCTCAGTAAATGATTTCTCGTTTACCTCCAACTCTATTCGCTCGTATGTTAGTGATTCCACTACATTCATCTGAACCCATTTTCCCTTCTCTCCTCCTCCTTATGCTCGTTTTCTTTCTTGTACTGAACATATATCCTCTATGTACAGCATCTCAGAATGAGGATGCAGTACCTACTACTAGAATAGTATTAAAGTACAATTTTTCCCTTTATCTCAAGGAATCATTCCTTTTCCTGTGCTCAGTTTCTAAACCCTACAATTCAACCCTGTAATAACAAAGCATGCTGGGCATAACCATATCTCTACTAAATCCTAGAAATCTGAAATAATCAACATCACAAAGCCTACTTCCCAAAATCTAGGAGTGTTGTAGAGGTGTCGTCATTTAATCTCCAATGAGCAGCTATTTCATGTCTACAAGATTTTATTCACTCTAGGATGGAGTGCTGTTTACGTATCTGAGGTGGCTTTCTCCGTCTCTTGTAAACTAGAGTGGAATCGAAAGCCTCGAGTCTCTATATTTCTCTTGACATCACCTTTCTGTAATCATCCCTAAGTGTGCGTTGCAATGTTGGTGCTTGATCTCTGGCCTACAGATATTATTTCAACCATCGTTCTCGTGAGCTGTCTGTAAGTGTCCCCGTCCTCAAGGCTTGAACCTAAGCACCCGTCTAGCTCCTGCCTCATACAGCAGTTTCTGTGTGGAAACTAGTCAATCGAGGATGGACCTTTATAATATCTCTTCCTTCTCGAAGAATTGTGGACTTCTCTTACTACATTACTACAATCGTCTTTCCGTCTTCCTATAACATTGCCATCTTTAAGAGTCAGGTCTGCGTGGTCCGACGGAGTCCTAATTAATTTCTGCTTTTTCACTCACAACATTTCTTACATCCGATATGGCTGGTCTGAGACTGGAAAATCTTTTGCCTGTGCCATGTGGGTCACTATATATATA
>JAYMFT010281333.1:0-10486 GCA_038088735.1 Panulirus argus | reverse complement strand
TCTATATATATATATATATATATATATAAAGAACTATGGTAATAGGCAAAATAAGCAAATTAACAGGAAATAGTTAAATTATCTAATGAAACTGCAAAAAAACAGATGCATTTTGCCTAAACATGGGGCTCCAAGTAAGTCAACTACGCACATAAAGACATGGCCAAGGACCTAGCCTCGACCCACCGATCAGACACACATAATCCACTCCGAACACCTTTATTATACCACCTCGACTCATACCTCTTGCACGGTACTTCCTCCCAGACCTCTGTTCACCAGTACGGCCCTTTCTCTTCCCGGTATCCACCCACTGTACTACTCTCTCCTGCCCTATTGTAGTAAACAAGACTATCGTGAACTGCTTTCAAAGCGAGCCGAAGGCCGAAGTGGTAAAGATGGGCTAACTGACCTGACCCTGGGGTCAAAGTTGGTTGAAAAGGCCAGTGGTAGTGGTAGTAGAAGTAGTATTAGTATTAGTATTAGTAGCAGCAGTAGTCAGTAATAATGATAACAATAATGATAATAGTAATGAAAATAAGGATAATGATAGATAAAAATGATAATGACCATTATTATTATGATTATTATTATTATTATTATTATTATTAATATCATTATTATTATAATTATCATCATTACTATAGTAACAATGATAATAATAATAATAATGATAATAATAATAATAATGATAGTAATAATAATAATGATTATAATAATGATAATGATAATGATAATAACAATTGTGATCGACATATTAGTAATGGAATTATGTTTCTGAATGTCTGTTTGTTTGTCTATGGAAAAAGTACAAGGCCGACCTTGAAGTAAGATTAGTAAGTAAAGATAATGGTATCGTGGAGAGGAAGTTACAGTTAAGAAGCGAATAGTGAACACAAACTGAACCTAGTTTTAGTGAAGATAAGGGTATTGTGGAGATAAGATCTACTGAAGATAACAAGTAATGTTTTTTTTAAAGATGTTGTAGTGACGGCGATGGTGTATTGACGATAGGAGTGTAATGAAACTGAATTTGTAATGAAAATGTGGGTGTAGTGATGATGAAAGTGTAGCGGAGATGAGATACATACGTCTGCACACGTGGGGCCGGAGAGATGATGACGTGCACACAGAGAGGTCGACCTTTATGTCAACAAGCGTGGTGGTTACAGCGGTGGTGGGACGGGGAGGGAGGCCGCCACACGCATCTTTGGAGCCAGACGAGACGAACGTTTCTCCAAAACCGCAGACGTCCTCCACTGACACTGAAAGATTGACTTCTTCTTAGAGCAAACTCCTTCATCTATATCTTCTTTTAAAAACGTTATTCAACCGCTTTATGCAACCGCTAAAGATCATGACGTGATAGACATCGGGGCCACAAACCTGCTATCTGTTTCAGCGTTTGTGTCCACATCGATTGAACCAAGCTAAGAAAAAAAAAAATCTTAGGGAATTAAAAGTACCGTAGAATTATGCGGCGATAATTTTCATTTCCTCTTTTATTGCTTCAGTCCGATGCTTTCTTTTTTCTTGTTTGAGTTTTTCCCGTGGCTTGTTGGCTGAGCCCACACTTGTAGGCCGGGTCACAGGACTTTGTCGAGTCGAACAATGCACCAGTGGACTCTGCTTGAGAAAACAGGAGGGTACGTTGCTCTCTGGCCGAGGCTGGGTAAGATACGTGTGGCCACCACTGTATGAAGGTATCAGACATCTGTGCCACACCAACCGAGAGCCAGTTACCTACCGCCCCTGGTATCTGGGGGCTGTGTCATAGCGAGGGGCCCCAGATTTAGGGAATGTAATGGCTATGAAAGCCTCTAGCGTCCTGGACTTACCATGACCCACCAGAGCTGGACTTACTATAGTCCACCAGGGACGGACTTACCGTAGTCCACACACGATTGACTTACCATGGTCCACCAGGGATGACTGACTAGATGGACTGATGCCTGGGTATACGTGAGACAAGATGAGTCAGCAACGCCGATAGCGTTAATTGTGCGTGTGTGGCCGTCATGTCCATTATGGCCGGCGCCTCGAGGAATGAAAAGCGTTGATAATTGCTGGAAATCAGATACGGTAGATCTCCCTTTGTGAAGGCTAATGTCTTCTACCTGCTTAGTACCTGGCCTACTGGCCTAGGGTCACAAGAGGTTAATGTCGGTTCCCTGATGAAATGATTACAGTAAACGAAGCGTTTGATGTTGGACTTGAGAGCGATTTCGCTACAGCTTGATGTCGCTGTCAGTCAGCCCTTTATGGAGTCACACTGGGAAATGTGGCTATAAATGTCACATCACTAGTCACTCAATGAGGCACTAACAGGAATTCACCATAATCAAACCTCAGAATCAACTGATCAATTACTAGTCTTCACTACCGCCAAACATTGCTTCCTTATGCTGATTCGACCTTTGTAGCATAAGAACTAGGTGCACGTGATGTCATATATATATATATATATATATATATATATATATATATGCGTGTATGCATACGTGTGCATGTGTTATACTGTAACAATCCCTCTACCAATCCCACACGTATGGGACACCTGTTCACCTTCCGGCAGTAGACATTCCTGACAATTCTTAGCAGTCCTAGGCCAGGCCTGTATCCCTAAAATCCTTATTAGGACTTAAAAAGTAAAAGCCTTTCATAAGTGTTGAGAGGAGCTTGGTGCGTGTGTGAGTGTGTGTTGCCTTGTTATGAGATTTTAGTTTATGACTTCAGTGTTTTCTGTTTGTCGTCTGTGCTAGGCAAACAGCCGGGCGTCGCCTACGTGTTTACCTGCCGGTTCCTAATCAACTTGTCAATGACGGTTCAAGTCCTTCTGCAGCGGACTCGGGCTCGCTATAACGGTCACATATAAACAGAAAAATCGGTCTAAAAAAGGAGCGTTCTGACGAGCCGGACCAACCACGCGACGGGGCAGACCATATATATAAAGGGTGGTTGACCTGTTGTTTACCTGTTCATTACTCCCTGTTGTCTCTGTTGCTTGTGGACCTGTTACTCTAACCTCTCCTCTTTCTTGGCAGCACGCGCATCCCACGTACCCACACTCTGCCTCTCCTACCCACACCTGGCTCCCCCTACCCAAATCCTGCCTCCCCTACCCATACTCCACCACCGCTTGCGACACCCTATCCACCCATTCCCACACCCTGTCACCCCTTTCCCACAATCTTACCTCTCCTCCTCCTCCCCCGTCCCTCTGACGCCTTTCCCTATCCCCCCCCCCCTCCCCCATCCCTACGCCCCATGCTTCCCTCACATCTCTGCAACGAAGATAGATAAAGGAAGAGGATCGCTGCAGCCACCAACACCCGTCACATGGCCGGAAACATCACCATGAGCAACGTCACCTATACCAGCAACATCGCCCATCCCGGAAACATTATCAAAAGCAACATCACCTGCCCCAGCAACATTACCTATCCCAGTAACATCACCTGCCCTTGCAACATCACCTATCCCAGTAACATCACCTGATCCAATAACATCACCTACCTTAGTAACAAAACCAATACTAGAAACGTCATCTGCAACAAGAACGTTATCAACATCAAAATCACCTGCCCAAGCTACATCAACAGCAACGTGGCCACCACCGCCAGCAACAAAAGCAATATGCACCACTAAGCATCTCTTCCCACTATCCTATTGTGAACCTGTCCGTGTCCAGGCTTTGCTGACGGAGACGACACTAAGCGGTGAGTCCATGGCCAGGCCTCTGTGCCGTGTGTATTCCTCCCTTATGAATATGGAAACAGCAAATTTTACGCAGGTTAGGGATGATGATGTCGACTCCCCCTAAGTCCTTCTCACAACACGAGACTTCTGAAGTTAATTTTCAGGTAGAGGATAATCATACTGAGGTGTTCTTTCATTTTCGTCCCATCCTCGTTACTTTACATTTGAATTTCGTCAACCATGTACATACCAGGCCAACTTTGGAGTGTGTGATTAGGTCCCCTTGTAAGCGGATGCAATCTTCCTCGCTTTTCACTTCCATCGTGACCTTTGCATCGTCTGCAAACATATTCATATGGAATCCACGCCTTCAAGGCAAGACGTTTACGGAGATCAAGAAAAATAATGGCCTTGTGGCACTCCGCTGGTCACGTCGACGCATTTGGAGAGTGTTTTACATACATGCACCCTTTTGTTCCCTTCCTGTAAGATAATCTATATTTTGAAGGGAGTTTTCCCCTTATTACTGCCTGGTAAACGAGTAACTTAACAAGCCTTCCATTTGCTACGGTGTCTAGTGCTTTCTGGCAGTCCAGATACAAACACCCATACTTCCCCTTTGTCTAAAGGCGGAGCTCACTCTCTCGTAGAAATTTAAAAGGTTTGTTGCACATAACCTTCTTTCCCTAAAATCATGCTGTTCCTCACTTAGGTGATGTGTCCTCCGTAGAAAGGCATCCATTTGCGTTCTTATCATATTTACCAAAACCTTAGAGGTCACGCTCGTTAGTGGGACAAGTTCTTTAGGTCTGTGATTGTTCCTGGTCTCCTTTCTTATGGATAAGTATGACTTCTGCCCCTTCTTTCATGAGCATGTCACTCTGCCCCTCCCTCTCTCCTGTGACAATCTTGAACAGGATTTCAAGAGGTTTGTCTTGTGTATCTGCACACATCCTCAGCACATATGGTGAAATTTCATCAGGAACATGAGCCTGATATGGGTTAAGACCTTATACTATTATGTTAATGTATTTTCCAGACATCTTAATGTTTGCGATGAGGCTACACTGTCTCCCACTGTGAAAACACTTCTGAACTTGTTATTCAATTCCTCATAATACCTTACAACATCCTCAGTAATTCTTGCCTCCGATTCCCATAGACTGAATAGCTACTTTTTGATTGTGTGTGTGTATGTGTGTGTGTGTGTGTGTGTGTGTGCGTGTGTGTGTGTGTGCGTATGCTTAATGTCATCACTGTTCTTCCTGTGACCACCCAGTTCTTATGTATCTTGCGTAATCAACTTTTTCTCTGTAAGTCTCGTTCCTTTACTTCCCCTTAAATACGTGAGGTGAACCCTGCCGTCTTTCTCTCACGCACCAAAATATTCGTCACTTCTCTCATGCTGCTTTATTACCGTCATAAAGCTAATCAAATTAACCGGACCCTCCTGACGCCCAACCCAACCCTGGCACCCGACCTTTGCTCCTCTCTCTCTTCTGACGGTTTGCCTTACCTTACGTAAGATGAATTCATTCCTTCTTCATACTTGAAGAGATTCACACATTCCTAAAATACGGACACATCCTCTCTTTCTTCATACATAGCTTGTGGTTTACAAACACTCTACTCATATTGATAATGACAACTTCACGACATAAGATTTTACTCCTCCGCCTCACGGCTGCATATCAGACCAGCAATGAAACTTTATGTTCCCATTACCCTTCGCTGACTAGTTCAGTCCACCTTCCATGCATCGGTGGGGACACTCTCTCTCTCTGCTAGAGAAGACCTGACTTGTTCAGTCGTCTTTCCTTGCATCCGTGGGGACTCGTCTACTTGTATGGACTATAGATATAAGGAGTCCTTGCTTCAATGTGGATTCGTCTTCTTGGAAGGACCAAGGGAGACATGGAATCCAGCCATCAGTGGGGACTCGTGTGCTTGAAAGGAACAGAAGACACATGGTATCCACCACCCTCCACTACTGATGGTTCAGTTCATCTTCCAGTTTTCTTTACCAATATTTGGGATTCTTTGACTTACCTTCTCGCATCAGATAGAGGGAGGATTCCTTCATTATACCCTCTTGCTCTCCTTATAAACCAGCCATGGCCACTTCTTTCCTCCGGCACTAATTCTGAGGATTTCTTTCCTCTCGTTTTCACCAGTCACAGGTCATTCTTCTCTCTCACACCAACCCTGAACACCTCTCTCAAACACCAGCCCTGACTGGACTCCTCTCTCACCCAGGGTCCTGTGTCTGTCGCCAGTCACATGGCAACCCTTCCCACAGACACATTCTCCTCCTGTGGAGCTAAGGACTGGGATCCTTTCCGTTCTCTGCTATCAAACATCAGGTCCTTCTCCCCTCTCACATCACCCGTGGGTCCTTCCCTCTCACACGAACCATGGGCTCCTCTTCCCTCTCACTTCACTCACTAGACCTTCCTTACTGCTGCTATTTATCATCGAGAGCTTCATCTCTCTCTCTCATCAGCCATGAGGCCATTCTTCCCTTCCACACACCTACCTTGGCCTCTGTTTTCTTTTTTCACGTCCTTCATACTCTTCAGTCAAATGCTAATTCCCTTCCAGATGGTTGGTATGAGGACCTTAGATTCCTTCTGACCTCGGCCCTAAAACCCAGCCTGGGCCCCAGCCGCACGTACCGGGCCCGCATACACAACCTTCCCTACGGTTTCCCACAGGTATTTTGGGAAGAGGGAGCGCCATAGGCACGTAGTCATACAGGTGTGTACAATGGCCCAAGTAACAACCCCAAACGCTCTTCCTGATTCCAAGATGTAACATTTATGGCTTCATCCTACGTCCAGCAGTATCCATGGAAGGCCCCAGCACTAGGAGTCGAGCAGATCGTGACTCCGGCTACTGGCTACAACTACAGGCCACATTGTAGGATTAACAGGATACATTAATAAAAACGACAGGTTTGCCCATCGCTCCTCCCCGAATTCGGCCTGGGTCTCGATACTAAATTTTTTTATGGCGTGAGCCTCATTACGATCCGTCATTCCCTGTCATTACGACATTATAGTAACGACCGTCGTACGACTGCTTTGTGGTTTCCATCCATCAGCTTATCTTGGACCAGGTATATTAATCACCAGCCTTGGATTACTTTTACTCGGAAACATCAGACAACGGCTGGTGTGTGTGTGTGTGTGTGTGTGTGCGTGCGTCCTGCCAGCAGCAGCAGGACGCCCCACAAGGAGCCTGACTAACGGACTCGACCCATGGGCCTCTCTGTCCACGAGAGGTACCTCGGTGCAGCCCAGCTGGGGTCACCGCACACCCGACCATTGGTCCTCCTCACACAGTGTGGAAGTCGGTGGGCACCCGACCAACTGGTCGTCCTCACACAGTGTGGTAGTCGGTTTGGACCTAACCAACTGGTCGTCCTCAAATAGTATGGTAGTCGGTCGGGACCCGACCAACTGGTCGTCCTCACACAGTGTGGTAGTTGGTCTGGACCCAATCAACTGGTCGTCCTCACACAGTGTGGTAGTCGATCGGGACCCGACGAACTGGTCGTCCTCACACAGTGTGGAAGTCGGTGGGGACCCGACCAACTGGTCGTCCTCACATAGTATGGTAGTCGGTGGGGACCCGAGCAGTGGTCGACCATTATGAGGGCTGTTGACCTTCTCCTGAAGGAGGTCACCCTTCCGGTCTGGAGTGTGACATTTTCCAAACATACTTTACCCTAAAGTTGGTCTGGGCTCAAGTTACAGAATCGCCCAGTCCTGTTATCCTGAGACAAGACAACATTCTCTCCGCCCTAGTCAGCAGTTCCAGGGGCCGTTGTGGTACTGGTGGTGTGCCCCGGCCTCCCCCGGTACCCACGTACCAGCTAGGACTGTGGTACTGGTGGTGGGCCACGGCCTCCCCCGGTGCCCACGTACCACCTAGGGCTGTGGTACTGGTGGTGGGCCCCGGCCTCTCCCGGTAACCATACATGTATGTATGTGTGTGTGTGTGTGTGTGTGAAAAACGTTCTATTAAAGTGGCTTGATATTACGTTTTATGATTAAATCCATAATGACAATTAGTTTCCCACCATAATCATAAAAAAGCTAACAATTTCTTGTTGGTCATTGTGTTAAACAGACTAACTTCCTGACACTGACCTATAACTGATACGTCCATAACTTGAGACGCATGTTTTATTCATTCTATTTTACATATATACCGGCATTACACTGGGAACATCCGTCCGGTAGGCAGTTTGTCATTATGTAACAATTTATTGAATATCGTAGAAATCGAGAAAACTATATGTCGGTTTTTGTGTCTGGAATATCTGTAAGAGATGTCATCAAAGCCAGATGACTTTCGTAGATTTAGTTCACCTGACTATTTACGTGATTCATGAATTTAAATGTTATTTATGTTTCATCTTGTATTTCCTCTCCCTGAAAAGATTCATGAATCTAAATGTTATTTTTGTTTCATCTTGTATTTCCTGTCCCTGAAAATACATTTTGGACGGTCACCCGTGAGTGGAAACGCTGGTTCCATAAGGAGGCAAATACTTTGCTTCGTCAAGACGTCATTCCGGGTGCAACTTCCATATTTTTTTTTCTTATACATATTTAAAGATGTTTTTCCTTTTTGGAAAGGGAAGGGGGGAGGGGGAGGGGGGGAAGGTTCTTCATCATGTTGAAAGACTTTTAGTTTTCAAATTCTCTTTTACTGACACCAAAAATTTCCTTCCTGCAATCTATGCATGATTCTATATATCTTCCATGACTCTCTGGAGTACCAGAGACTTTACATATTCTGTTCACATATATTTTATGCCTAATCAAATCATTAGTTTCCTCAGTCATCCGGCTGCTATATCCTCTTTCTCATTACCTCTCTTATTTTTCTGGAACTTTTATCTCTTAGGAAACCTTTTGTTATCAAACTTACGCTACATCTTTTGTTATCAAGCTTACACCACATATTTATGTTATTAAGCTTACGCCACATCTCTTCAGCTGCAATAATATGTAAAAGTTTGATGCAGTTTACTAATGTCCCAGTGCAGCTATCAAAGTCAGCGAATCTAAGATTTGATATTCTAATCATTACTTTTTGAATTCATCTACACATTGACAGTAATTTTGACGATTTTGTCATCACTGTTATCTAACTTTTCACCTACCTCAGAATTACCAATTAGACCTCTATCAATGTACAGCATTAAGTGTAGGGTACTGTTGCCTCGTGAGGGCTCAGACATCATTTGGTTAAAGGTAATCTTTTATCAATATCGATTGGTCTGTTTCCTTCGTAATCACATGTTAAGAAATGCCAGTCTATGCTCGAGTAGTTACAATTACTCTCTCCTCATTTCTAACTAAAGACTAAGATACTTAACATGAAATATTATCATTTTTTTCACGTTGTTTGTCGGGTCTAGATGTCAACAGTTATTTTGTCACATTATTTATGAGTCTGATTTACGGCGAGTCACCTGCGTCGACATCAGGTTTATGTAACTTGGTGAGATTTATTCTCACGAACATATATGGTGGTGGGGCGTGGGCTCGTGCAGAAGGTTCACCAGGTAGGTCTTCTTCCTCTGGTGGTGGTGCTGGTAGCCCCTGACTTCCTCAGTACTCAGCCATAAGGCTAAGTCTGAGGGAGACACTAGCGCTCTAGGCAAAGGCAGGATTGGAATCTACCCTGCATCTGTGAATGCTCACTCTCACGCCCACAGGGCCGACCTTACATCTAAAGGCCCACCTCCGCACCCACAGGCCTTCCTCAGTACCATCGTGCCTATGTGGACGGTCCTCACAAGACCTCTAGAGTATCTGCGGAATGCTTGGGTACAAATGGTAGCATACAGGGGCCGCCAATCACGGCGGTTCCTCGTCAGATCACATCTGTAACAAGATTCCATCACCAGTTGAGGCTGTGCTGGATAAGGGGAAAAAATCATTATATCTAGACCTCCTCAGGAGAGGTGGGGGATACATGAGGAGAGGTCAGCATAAATCTTAGCTCGGTAAGGTCATCACGCAGAGCCGGAGACCTCCTCGCAGTATATACCAAACAGGATTCCTTGAAAAAAGAAAAAATCTAGATTGCCCTAAACTGGTGAGAAGACCTGTACTATCCATCGGCCCCTCGGGAGGTTTCCAAACCGTCTTTGGGGGGGCCAATCACCGCAAATTTTAACTGACGAAGGCGATCAATCACTATTTGAAACTTGCATCCAGAGCACCTCATGGAAAACATCCTGTGATGTGAGACTGACCAATAGCGAAAGAGAAAAGTCCATGTGTATACATTCACGCCAGGAATTACCAGCGGAGTCCTTCTAATCAAGCAAGTGAGGCCAGGCCGCCAGGAAAGTGACACTGGCACAAAAGTAAAGGAAATTTATGACCGTGTCAGGTGGCCTGACCACTGCCGTGTTAGGACACGACCCTCCAGTGGTCACACTGCTCCGGGGATATGCAGCGGCGTCCTCGAGGGCTAGAGAGCTGTGTCCGGGATGCGTTGTAGGGCTTTAATCCTGTGAAGGGGCCAAATTCAAGGCTCCAGGGAAGGGTGAGGTGTTCTGAACAATTACACTCTCCGTGGCACAGAGTTGGGCCCAGGAACAGGAACACCAGGCCGACGGAGAGGCATTGGAGGGGGAGAGGGGGAGGAGGAGGAGGAGGTGGGGGGGTGACGGTCCGTGAGGGATGAGGAGGGGAGGGGGTGGTGGGGGGGGGGGGGGGATGTTGGTGGGTGGTGGTGGGGTCAGACAGCGTAATGGTCG
>JAYMFT010281322.1:0-10486 GCA_038088735.1 Panulirus argus | reverse complement strand
CCTTGCTAACGCGGGAAATGACGAATATGTATGAAAAAAAAAAATATTCACATCTATATGTCACCAATGCCCTCCAAAAGCAAAGATTCAAACTACTAACATTTCTGTGGGAGCTGGGTACATTAAATACTAGTCTGTGGATGTATGGATGTATGACATCATATTTAGAGCATAATCAAGCTGTTTGATTACATTTATCATTAGTAATGTAAAATGTTCATCAAGAATGCTTTTAAACATTCCAGGCAATTTATAAGATGGTTGGCTCAGTGATGAAGATGCCCGAAGATGAAAGCACTCCAGAAAAACGTACAGACAAAATCTTCCGTCAAATGGACAAGAATAAGGATGGCAAACTTAGTCTTGAAGAATTCATTGAAGGGGCTAAGAGTGACCCATCTATTGTGCGTCTGCTGCAGTGTGACCCTCAGTCATCTCAGTGACCTATGTGACCCTAACCTAACCTCAAATAACCTAAGTATCTGATAACCTTAACCTTGAATAATTACTCTTGACCATAATAAACTCCCACAGTCTCAGACATCCCATTAGTATTAAAAAAAGGATCTTGATACTGATATCCTCCTTCAAACAGTCCACAGCCTTCCTTTGTTCTTTTGACCTTTCCAAGCATTCCGCTGTCCTGCTCTTATTCTCCTTTCCAGACCCTTTTGCATCAGCTCCTTCTGAACCCACACAAGAGTCTCTGTTTTATAGGTCAGATTCTTTATTCCCACACTCCCAGCTTCACTTAGCTTTGAATTATCCCAATCTCACCCACTTGTCCTTATCCTTAACTAGCCCCTGGAGGGTTATAAGGACTAGGTGCTTACGATGTGGATCACATCGTCGCCTCGCTGTTTTGAAATGCCGACCTCTAGCCCTGTATCACGTGTATGTTAGGCTTCAATTGGCAAGGAACCTGCTAAAGAGAGCAACTGAAGGGCTATATTTATTTTCTAGCATTAGATAGATACTGGGCTGAAAGTTTTAAGGGATGTAACTTTTGTAATGAAGCTGGGCCTTTGTGGAAGGTGTGGGTTGTGTGGGGTGAACAAATGTACAGAGTAGGAGGATATCTGCTCCTGCCTAGCCCTCCTGTGTGTACTGCATGTTACCTGCACAAAGATTTCCTTGTCTGGTGCTCACCTGTCAGAGTCAGAATAAGTAAGAACAAAGGTGTAGCAACATATAGGGTTTGTAATTTTTCAACAATCCCAGTTGTACTTAAATAGCGGAGAGTTGGCTTTCCTTTATCGGATGTTCTGAGTCATTCTACATACCATTTACATGTATTCCATCTCTATTTTCATTTACATTTTGTCACAATTGCATGTTTATACTGGCAGGTGTTTGATTTTCCCATATTCCATGAAAAGCCTCTGACAAAAATCAGTGGTCATGAATGATGTAAAATTTATATTTTGTAAAGTGTAGTAGGTTTATCCAAAGGCTGGTAATGAGTTCTGGAAATTGTAGGTGTATAAATTAAGGAGAAGGTAACTGATGAGAGGTATCTGCAAAGAAACTAGACATCACAATAAAGTAATTACTTGAAATAAGTACTGTGACTGAGGCATACAGTAACACTATCACTGAAAAACTAGTAATGTATATTTAACATTTAGAATGTTTTGCAAGTTTACAGTTACCTTCTTCTCAGTCTATTGTACTTGTGACCTTGTGAGTAATGTTAAGCTTTAACAAGTATTTACATTTAGGCTTATTTTCATTAGGTTACATTATGAAAAAAAGCCTAAGTGGGAGGCCTGATGAATCATAATTGCTTAACTTGTGAAAAATGCAAATTGTGCACTAGCATTAAAATGTAGTCGGAAGTGACGTGGATATGGGAGCTGCCAGAGAGCTACGCTTCTTGATATGAATGTGGTCAAGTTTTCCCTGCCTTTGCAATCAGTGTGTATTCAACTACTGTTCTTCATCTTTGTGCCAAAAGTGTCATGAGGATTTTTTTTTTTCTACATACAAATAACTCCCTAGTTCCACTGACACTCTCATAGGGTAGCAGTGGGGCATTGCCTTCTTGTCTCGTGGGTAGTGGAAGATTGTGGTAACCCTAAACTAAGAGAAGGTTGAGGTGTACTGTAATAATGTATGTTCAGCTCTTCATTAAGGTATTATGGCTATGAATATCTTCCTCATACCCACAGTGTTTAACCTGCCTCACCTCTGCTAGGTCCTGTTTATTTCTTTTATTAAGAGTGCTAACAAATTATGGGTACCTCTGATTTTTTCCAGTTTACTGACTTGATTCATATGGAGATGTTTCAGACATCCTTAATTATTGTGTGCACAAAATATGTTTTATGACCACCAGTTTTGTGCCATTGTTTGGGATATTATTAAGGTGATATAATTCAGTTTTTAATAATAAAAATTATGAACTTTGACAATGGGCCAAAGTTGCTGATCATCTTACCTAGACTTACAAGTTGTGGATGAACACAAAACTTCTTAAAAGCATAAAATTAGTTTTTAAAAGTTTTGGTCCAGGTTCTAATAAACTTCCTATTTTGTCATAGATAGTGGCAATGGATTCCATGTTCTTTTCATACATATTATATATCTGTTGTTTTTTAAGAAAAATACCTAGAACTTAGATAACATAAAGACGGTCAGCATTTCTTGTTCATTGTTGAAGGGAATTAATAGTCTGAATTCCCAGATAAATACAAGTGGATTTAAACTAGGAAAACTCCATCATGTATAGTTTGCAACACATTTTTTAAATGAAATCCTCAATTACCACTTGTGTGTCCTGAATGTGAATTTGTCTGTGAAAACAATCATATTTGATAATTCTGGCATAATGACCAGGCATAAAATTTATATCTATTTTGGTAAGCCATCACATGTGTGCTGCATAATGTCTGAGTGTCTTTCTGTGATTACCACTGTTGTGTTAACTGATGACGCTTGATGACTGCTGTACTCAAAGTCAGGTCTGTATTTACTGCTAATTTTTGCCATTTATTGTTGTCTAGGAGTTGGCCATAATGCCTCCCCATAGCACAGGCTGCTTTGAAGTGTAGAGTGTCATCACTTGAGCTGTAATGTTTCAAGTTTATGCTAGGGTACATTGCTAGAAAGACCACCGCTCACCACCATCATTGCCACTTATGCCTCTTCCTCTCACTGTCAAGTAGAGGTGGATCAGGAAAGAAGGGTTTTTGTGGGATTTGTGCAGTTTCAGCATTTTTTGGAACTTATTAATCTACAGTATTGTGAACTAATTCCTTGCATTGATTTCTGTGTTCCACAAAGAGTTGCACAATATCTTTTTTATTGATAAACATTGGGGTCAGGTGCTTGCTTTCAAATATCTGGCTGCGCAGTGCCTAACATAAATTTTTTGTGCATCTACCTGTGCCTAACCCCAAATCAGGTTGCTGTTTGATAAGGCTGATTGAAGTTAACTACAGTGCAACTTCTTTTTCATTGTATGGTTCCTGTATTGAATGAAATTGTACATGTAATGTGACCAGAAAGGTGGTCTGTGTAGACTGTGCTTGAGCTAAGGCTTTTGGATAACATCAGTTTGCCTCATTAACTGTTTAGATGATACTTGGTTTGATATATCATTCAATACAAATTTAAAACAAATTGTAAAAAAAACTACACATTGGCTCTGTGTGACCCTACTGCAAAGCACCTTTTGCAGTACATCAAAAGAAAGGAAATCACCCCATGTGAAATATTTCTGATATCTTTCATGTTTTCTCAATTTATGGTGCTTACATCATCAAAAATGTGGAATACGGTAAACATCATAAACAGTAATTGGTTTTACAGCAACAAGCGAAAGCTATAGATTTATTCAGTGCTATTAATTAATTATGACACTGAATACCAGTGGCCAGAGCTGAGTCACAGTCTTACACCTGTGCACACTCAAGAACCAAAGTTGATGTTTTGTCTGGTTTCCTTCTTGTTGTATTTTCCTGTGAGACGGAGTATCAAATAAAAGTACAGCAACATGAACTATTGTCCACTTAGTTTGAATGTCCCATTATCTTAAAAGGTATTCCTGTGGATAGGGGAGAAAATAATACTCATGTATCTCCTGCATATCATAGAAGGCAACGAAGAGGGGCAGGAGCAGGGGGCTGGAAACCTAACCTTCTTGTATAATTACTTTCCAAAAGAAGGTGGCAGATTTCAGAATGAATCTTACTAAGCTGATGTATGAGACTGAGAGTGTGTGGGAAAAGAGAAGGCTGAGAACTGATGTGAACAAAAGTATGGTAATGTCATACAATGGGGAAGAGAGAGAGACAAGAAGGTTTGAGTGTGAAAGAGGTGTAAATGGAATGTTTTAAGCATATCGAAGGAGACATGGTAGTGGATGCAACTATGGAGGCAGAAGTGAGTTATGAGGAGGAAGAATGGACTTAAGTATGCAGACAGAGAGGTCAGTATCTGCTAGGGCAATGATGGGTATGGTTTAAGGCAGAGTAATCCGGATAGTGTTATATGGATGCAAAATTTATGCCTTGAATGCAAAAGAAAGGAAAAGGGGAGACATGTTGGAAACAGAATGCCTGAGAACAATAAGTGGTGTAACATGGTTTGCTCCAGTAAGAAATAACTCTGTAAAAATGAGGTGGGGTAGTGTGCTGAAATGGTTTAGACATAAGGATAGGTTGACTGAAGAATGAAAGAGGATCTACATAGCAGAAGCAGAGGGAGGGCTTGACCAGGGAAATGGAAAGAAGGAATGAAAGAGGCTTTTAAGTATTGGGGCCTGATCATTCAGGAAGATGAAGCTTGCACAGGATAGAATGAAGTGGAAAACATGGTTGTATATGGGAATTGGGATGGAAACAAGTACTAAAAAGTGGGTAAGGAAAAAATGGAATAGCTTGAGTGGCTTGGATCTGGATGGTATGCACTAGTTACAGTGCATTAAATGTAGGACTGGGATATAGCACGAGATAGGTACAAAATAATTTGTGCAGTACCATATCATGCTACATCATGTCATCCAATTCCATGTATATCAGGAGTCAGGAACCATGTGCCAAAAAAATCTCAAAATATGCCCAAAACAGTACATAAATAATGGAAATAATGTACCAAATAATACTCAAAATGTTATCGGAGGAATGAAAATCATATACAATACATATATACATACAATAATGTAAGGTATCTGCCTACTTGTATCATACAAATTTCTTCGGGATTCCGGGATATGCTACACAAAGTGTTTACCTATATTCTTTCTAAATATGTAATGATTAGTTCCTACATTAGATAAGAACTTACTGAGGAGAAATGTATAAAAAAAGAAGTACATAAAATACAATTTACTATATCATTTACTGAAAAAAGGATTAATGCATTTGCGAGAAACACAGTCATTCAATCCGATTGTCTACCTGAATTGCAAACATCTATCTATCTATCTATCTATCTATCTATATCTCTGTTGCCTGTTCCCACATGGAACTCTCAAGAGGGTAGCCACGGCAATAGTCTCCATAACCAGTGAACTCCAGTGCCACTTCTTGGCCTTTAGTGCCTCACCCTTAATAGGCCACTGGCAGATGACAATTCAAGCACAGTGTTTGCAGAGGCTCCAACCTAATGTTCCTACTGACTACTTCTGCCTAATGCTTCTGTCTAAATGTTGCTACGTACTACTACTATCTATATTGCTCCTACCATTTTGCCAAAAGGTAGGGCTAACCTTCTGAAAGTTCATACTGTCAAAAGACCTTCCTTGGGAAAGGTGATTTAGAGAAGCACGTGACTGTACATACAGGAGAGAAGCCATATGAATGTCCATATTGTCTAGACTTTCTCCCGAAGGAGTCATTTAGTGGAGAACACGGCAGTACATAAGGGAAGAAGCCACATGAATGTTCATACAGCCAAAAGACCTTTTCCTGGAGGAGTAATTTGGGGCAACATGATTATTCATACAAGGGAGAAGCCATAAAAATAAAAACATTGCCAAAAGACCTTCTGGTAAAAATGGTTTTGCAGCGCAACTTCATACAAGAGACAAGCCAAAAGGCCTTCCCCTGGAAGAGTAATTTAGTGCAGCACATAACTGCTCATATATAAGGAAACCCAAAACACCCTCTCCCAGAAGGATGTTTTATTGACTCGCATGACTGGTTATATTTCTGATGCCCATTCCCTATGGGAACTCGTCAAGGGAGTGGCCACAGCAAGAGTCCCCACTTATCACTGTCATTACATGCCTCCCTCACATACGTCATTCCTTACATTCTTCCCCCTTTTCTCTCCCTCTAGCATTCTTCCACTCACTTCCCTAAGTCACAGGTAGTCTTACTCCCACACCAAGCCCTTTCATCATATCATACACTCTCCTTATAAAGTCCCCATCCTGAATACTTTCCATATGCACAAACCACCTTAAAGAATTATGTTTCACCCATTCTACTACTACACAACTCATTCCCTTTGCATCCCCTGCCATAACAAATCCTTATACACCCCCTCATTACTTTTTTCATTACATCTAGTCATATCACATGCTCCTCTCAAACAGCTCATTTCTACAGTCTGAGTTCTTGTCTTCTGTGACCGTCCCTTGACCATGTTTCAGCTGCAAAGAAAATGGTTAGTAGGATTATGCTGTCCCTTAATCCTTTCTTCACTTCCATACTTGCACCTTAACTCTTCATTACTCTATTAGGGGACCTAATGACTCTTCTACCTTGTACTGCTCTCTCCCTTATATCTCCTTCCATTTCACCAAATGTACCGAAGGTAGTTCCTAGATACTGAAATTCCGTCACCTCTTCCAGTCTTCCTTCCCTCATATCTATAAGAGAGTTTAGTACACTTTCTTTTCTCACTCTATACTCTACTTTTACTCTGTTTCCTTTCAAACACCACTAACTTACTTTCACTCACGTTTACCTTCAATTATCTAAGCTTAGGCACATAACAAAACATGCTTACAACCTTTTGCAACCAAAAGCATCATCTGCAAACAGGCTTGTTGCTAACAACCATGCCAAAGACTATAAATGAAAGACAGGAAATAAACTATATTTAACAATAAAAAAACATGCAATAAAGATTTGACTTACAGCACTATCTGCTAAGCTGCCTCCTTACTATGCATTAGCATCATATGCATGGGGCTCTCTAATTGTGTCCAGTCATTCTTATATATATAAAGGTTCTCAAATTGTATTTTCATTTTGCCAATTCTATAATTAAAATTATTTAGTTAAAATATTGCATTTGAAGAAGGGCTGCTCATATTCATTTACTTTGTAAACAATGGTATGTAAAACTAATGTATACTGTAGGTAGTTTAATTTCCAATGAAATACTGACTAGAAGATACATGCAAATGTTTTATATTTTTGAAATAAGCATTAGCATATAAGAATTCAGAAGATAAAACTATGGGTGAAACAAAAACAGTAAATGACAAGTAGTGTTATAAGGAAAAATAAATTTAAAACACTACATTGAAACAAAAAAAGAACATTAACAACATAAATGGCAAACTTAGTAAAACATGCATTAATATTAAATGCAAAAAAATAATAAATAAAATAGAACTATAAACCATAAAATAATAAAAACAATAGATAAAGTGAACAAAAATAACATTAAACAAAACTGTCAAGCACACACATTATGAGTGGCAGGAAAAACCAAAAATGTAGAAAGGGTAACTTGGCATACAGAAATACATACTCAACATACACGTTAGCACACAAACGAAGGGAATAATAATAAAATAAAAGTACACAACAAAAAAACAATTAAAACAATTAATCATGCAGAAAAGACAAGCAAACTTAAATAATAGCAACTAGGTGAATCATTTCGAGCAAGCAGGTACACTGCAAAAAATAAAAAAAATATTTTATTTATTTATTTATTTATTATATTTGATCGCTGTTTCCTGCATTAGTGAGGTAGCACCAGGAAACAGATAAAGAAAGATCCATTCACTCACATACATATATATATATATATATACATATATATACATACATACACGCACATATATACACAATACATACATATACATACCAACATGTACATATATACATGCATATACATACACATGCATATACACATATACACTTGTATATATTCATACTTGTTCACCTCCATCCATTCCTGACGCCACCCTATCCCACAGGAAATAGCATCGCTACCCCCTACATCAGCAAGGTAGCAACAGGAAACAGACAAGAAGGCCACATTCGCTCACACTCAGTCTCTAGCTGTCATGTGTAATGCACTGAAACCACAGCTCCCTATCCACATCCAGGCCTCAAAAGACCTTTCCATGGTTTACCCCAGACGCTTCACATGTCCTGGTTCAGTCCACCGACAGCACGTTGTCTCAACATACCACATCGTTCCATTTCACTCTAATCCATAAAGGCCTTTCACCCTCCTGCATATTCAGATCTCATTTTCTAGTATATACATAAAGCACAGTTTTATTGAAACATAAGTTGACCAAATGCACTTTTGTGTTATGATCACATCATCAGGAGAGATAAAAGAATGACATAAAATTCACATAACAGTCAGTTGACATACAATGAAGAGATGTACCTAAGATGCCATTGGTAAACAAGCATTACTGGATGGTGGCGTTCAGGTTGGTGTGTTCAGGTTTCATCATACTTCCATGAAATTTTATTATGTGGACAAGAATGATTAGTTTTAACAAATTTCGCCGACAACAAAGGAATCCAGCATGCATAGACCTTCACTATCATTAATGTTACAATTGTGTGTGTATTTGATAATAAAAGATTCAATGACATTTCTCGTGGTAAATGAGTTAGTTAAAAACTGAATTGGCATTATACTTCAGTTCATACAATGGTCATAGTTTTTAACATGATTAAACAAAGCATTTGATTCTTATCCTGTTCGTATACTATATTCATGTTGCTTAAGTCTAACATAGAGATTCTTACCAGTCTGCACAACATGGAACATTTCAATTCCAACAAGATATTCTGTAAACACAACCTGCAGAATCTTCTGGTGGTTTTTTTTATTACGATATTCTTTGTGGTATTGTTATTGCTGAAGGAATAAATCCTTTAATGTATATGTAGCCTTCAGCAATAACATTACTATAAAGAATATCTTAATCAAAACTCATCAGAGGATTATACGGGCAATGTTTACAGAATACCTTGTAGAAACTGTAATATGTTTTATGTTAGGAAGACTGGTAAGGATCTTTATGTTAGACTTA
This sequence comes from Panulirus argus, assembly GCA_038088735.1. Classification (NCBI taxonomy): domain Eukaryota; kingdom Metazoa; phylum Arthropoda; class Malacostraca; order Decapoda; family Palinuridae; genus Panulirus; species Panulirus argus. The sequence continues at coordinate 1,236 of JAYMFT010281322.1, read as the reverse complement.
AGCAACATAAATATAGTATAAGAACAGGACAAAAATCAAATGCTTTGTTTCAACATGTTAACAATTATGACCACTGTATTGACTGAAGTAACGCCAATTTAGTTTTTAACTAACTCCTTTACCATGAGATATTGAACCTTCTACAATCAAATACCTAAAGAATTGTAACACTGATATTAATGAAGGTCTTTACAAACTGGAGAGCTTTGTCATAGGTAAAATTTGTAAACAGTTCACTTTCTTAACCACATAATAAAATTTTGTGACAGGCACGATGCCAGACCCAAACACCTTTCCATCCGGTAATGCTTGTTTACCAATGTCTTCTGAGCTATGTCTCTTCCTTGTATATCAACTGACTGTTATAGGTTTTCTATCTCATTCTTGTATCTCCCCTGACAATGTGATCATTACATGAAAGTGCACTTGGGAACTTGTTTCATTTTCCTGTGGTTTTGTTTCCTGGTGCTTACCTTGCTAATACAGGAAACAGCAATCAAGTATAATAATAATAATAAAAATATATATACATATATACAGTAATCCCCCGATTTAATGGACTAATAGGGGAATGGGGTGTCCATTAATGCCAAAAGTCTTTTAACTCCTCTATCACTTGCTGCTATTTTGAATTGTAAGGATTGCAATATTATTTAATAAATAAAGTCAATTCTTTGTATACAACCTGACTGCATGATAGCTTGAGGCAGACTGAGTCTGAAACAAAGCAAGTATATGAATATTTCATGACAGTCTGGTGATGTGGTGGGTTGAGAGAAACAGAGATTGCATGGGAAACACTATATACTGATTCTAACACTGAAAGTCTTGATCACAGAATGAATACAGAAGAACAGGACTCCAGCTTATATACGTGTCACCGTTGGCTTTCACCCCCTGGCTACTTAGTGTGACCTCCCGAATGGTTGTGAACAGCATTTGACCTTGCCGCCTCTGCCATGACTGACCTCGTCATCTCCATCAAGCTTGATCTCGCTGCCTATGCCAAGGTGATGTCTCGCAGCCGATTTTGCAAGGCACATAAAGATCTGCCGGTGATCCATATTTTCTTTTGTCGCTATGTAAGCCTTCTCAATCGATTTACTTACTTAACTCAAACTCCCCTTACTTAGTATTTTCATCCTACTCCAGTTAGGAAGGTAATAAAAAGAGTGTGGTTGAGAGAGCAGAAGAGGGTGTGTTGAAATGGTTTGGACATATGGAACGAATGAGTGA
>JAYMFT010281311.1:0-10487 GCA_038088735.1 Panulirus argus | reverse complement strand
GTAAGAGAGGCAATAATCCCAACTGGGCCCCCCATTGAGACTGAATAAATATCATAAAGGGTGAGAGAGAGAGAGAGAGAGAGAGAGAGAGAGAGAGAGAGAGAGAGAGAGAGAGAGAGAGAGCACTAGTGGACGAACTGCACAGACAACTCCACAGATACCGGATCAGTGTTGACCCTTTGAGAGTGACGGTCTCAATCTCCCGCTCTGAACTCTTATCTTTTTTTTTTTTCCTCGATTGCGACCGTCGAAAATTCCCCTCGTTCGGAACGGACCGAACTCTGTGTGAGGAGAACCGATGAAAATGATACCTGACGGATAGGTTCTGATAGTGGGTTGTCGCGATAACAGACGAATTACAGGGCATGAGAAGTGAGAGCTTGAGTACGAGTGAGGAAACATTATAGAAGCTCAAGAACACAGAGATGAACATGTGTGACTACAGGGCCCAGCTGGGCATTGGCAAAGGGCCACCCTGGTAGAGCAGAAGATAACGATGAGACAAAGAGAAGAATATTCGTAGAAAAGGGGAAGAGATACGAGATAATGTCAAAGGAACTGGAGACGATATGAGCCGCTTTGGAGGCAGACGGTGTCATGAGATTCGGCAAAGACAGCAAGGAAGGCAAGGGAAGATAAGTACAAGTGATAGTTGTACTGAAGTACATAGAATAGCTGGTGGGTGTTGAGAGAGACCCAAAAGCCTGGCACATCATGAGAAATCCTGAAGTGCGTTTGACAGGTAAAAAGATGTAATAAAGTACTTTGTGTAGGACGAAATGGACTAGACAGGCAAACAGATCTTACACGAAGATACATGAACACGAAAGTTCTCAGTATACAATGATTTTTCTTTTCTTTTCATATCACAGAGAGGAACCAAAATCCTACCAAATCCAGATGCCACTGTCACATATACTAAAACGGTAACGGAAAATGTTGCTTCTAGAACTACATTTGGTAAGCGACCACGTTTAGATTTCTAAGTTAGGAAGTGTCTAAGGAAAGACACAAGGGACCCCATCAACAAAGGACGGTACAAGAATGAGGGTACACACGATGGATCAATGGCAAATATTTACAACCAGACTACGTTGCATGTTCATTTCAAAAGACAAGACACAGGGAAAATTCTAAATGAAGGAACTCGATCCACACACGGCCTTTGGACCAGGTATACTTCCACCAGTAAGTGCTTGAAGAAATTCCAGACATCGTAGACTCGAAGGAACAGATATTGCTTAAGACCTTATCTGAAGAGTGTAGTGATTATTCATTAAGAAAACTGACAGAGAAATCGACCTGGTAAAGTGGATCCCCCTATATCATTGTCCCTGGATCCTGCACATCATTTCTATACATCCACATCATCCCTGGACTCTGCACATTGTCCCGTGACATCCCATATTATCCCACGACCTTCCACACACTCCCATGACGCTTCATATTGTCCCACAACCTCTCTGTCCAACACACACTGTCCCATGACACATCCTATACTATTCCACGACCCTCCACACTCTCCCAGGACGTCCCATAATGTCCCACGACCTCTACCACAGTCCGCATAAGTCCCCCATGTTGTCACAAGACACTTCTATCTAATACTACGACCTTCAGCATTGACCAACGAGCCTTCACGTTATCCTAAAAGCCCTCCGCACCAGACTCCTCGGCGTCCAATTTGTCCCATGTCCCCTCCTCTCACGCTGAACTGCGACCTTTGCCAACCTAACGACATCGAGTTTACAAAAAAAAAAAAAAACGCTCATTTCACGTTGTTTCCATGACCTTTAAAATCTGCTTTCACGACCATCCACACACACACACACACACACACTTGCACAACCACCCACAGCGATGCACCGCCGCCTTCTTCTACACTGTTCACACACGACCCCACTTACACTGTCGTCAAATCCCTAGCCCTCCTATCCCTCCCTCCCTCTCCCTCCCTCCATCAGACGTCAACCCAAATCCCACCACCCGTATCTGTGACCCTTCATCCCACAACGTCCCTCAGGATCCCATCCTACACGATCCTTCCCACGTCGTTCCATTTCCCCCATCCATCCAACGTCGTGTCTCTCTCACGACCCCTCCCACCCCACACTGTCTCCCACCTCACCTCACTCCCTCCCTCCCTCCCTCCCTCCCTCCCCCCAGCGCTACCTCTCCATATTGCCTGACACAAATATGTCTGGCGAACTCGCGCCGGATTTTTCTGTATCACACGACAGCAAGATGACGGGTCGGGGTGGGGAAGAGGGGGAGGAGGACCCCGCGGGAGCCTGTCGGATAACACTCAGGCGACGAGTGAGGCGTCGCGATTCTTCCCACACTGCCATCCGGCACAGCCCGGCCTCCACACACACACACACACACACACGAGACACGCTTCACGTCTCGTCAGAGCACCGACGAGGCGAAGTTATCGTACTCCCCTGCGGACGGAGATTATCATACAACGTGCAGTCGGACGCTATCGTACGATGTGTCAAGAGCAGACAGTCACGGACCGTGCAGACTTGAGGTTATGGTATATACCCCGTTGACGGAGATTATCATACGTCGTGTATATGGAGTTTATCGTACATTCTGATGAGGGAGATTATTGTACAGTCTCCTGAGGGAGATTATTGTTAATTCTGATGAGGGTGATTATCGTACATCGCGCTGACGTAAATTATCGTACATCGTAGTAACAGAAGTTACCGTATTTGGCGTCAACGGATAATATCGCACATCTTTCTGCAAACGACGATCATCTTACACTGTGCCAACGGAGATTATCGTACATCATGCTAATACAGGTTATCGTACACCGTGCAAACGGAAGTTATTGCATTCCGGACAGACGGAGATTGTTGTATACAATGATAACCGTGATAAGCGTACATCGTGATACGATAGATAATCGCATTGCATGCTAACGAACGATTATCGTGCGACGTACTAATGAAGATCATCGTTCATCGGATATCATGGCACATCGTACAAAAGTAGATTTTCGCATTCCGTGTTAACGAATACTGACTATCGTGCACCGTGTGAAGGGAGATTAGCACAACCTCTTGTTGACGGACATTATCCATCGCCAAGTTAACAGAGATCATCGTACACCCAGTAAAAAGAGATTATTGTACGCCCATTAAACAGGGATTGTCGCACATCGCGCAAAGATTGTCGTACATCGTACCATCGGTGATCATCCATTCCTATTAACGGAGATTATCATACACAGCTCTGAAGGAAATTATCGGACACCGTGCTCAGAACGATTATCATAAACCACACTATTGGAGATTATGTACATTGGACTAATGAAAGTTATTGCTTACTTCGTTAACGGAGATTTTCATTTATCATACTGTAGGAGATTATTGTACACCGTGCTGACGGAATTCTTAGTACTCTGAGCTGAGACTGTCCTGTATTGTGCTTATTGGGGATTATTGTACATCGTGCTAATGGAAACTATCGTACACTGCACTTAGGGATATTACCGAATTCCATGCTAACGGAGATAATCGTAGATAATTATAAAATTATCGTACACCATGGTGTAGTAACGGACATAAAATCCGTAGAAATCCATAAAAAAATCAATCTCTCCCGAAATAGCAATAGACTAGTCTAAAAATAAATAAAAATGTAGAAATTTGATCTTACACTAAGTCTGTGTCACCTGATGCAAATTTCCTGAAATTTCCACCAAAGTCGTACCAATATTTCTTTTCCACCTGTTTCCTCTCCGTGAAGCTAGATGGAGCGAGTGTCTACAGCAGGAGCGCAAACACATTAAGGTACCTTATTTGTTTACCCAATCCTTTCGTGCTGCCCCAGGTAGCGGTTTTTGGATCACATCGCGTTTATCATACGTCTGGCACGCCAGCTCACCTTCCCTCGCTGGCCGTTACATTTAGCCTACAACAAAACACTTCTCCATCCCTACATCCATGGCTTTATCACTCCATACCCCTTCCTGCTATATTTCTCGCTATACGCACACAAATACAGGGAACAGACTCTGCTATTCTCGGAATATAATGATCGATAATTCACCTCCACTTTTTCCCGCCCGCCTTCGGCCAGACAGCAAGGATTTGACGCGCCTGGATGACTTAGGCAGGCAGTCTCCTCCTCCCCTCCCCTCTCATCCCCTCTCCACCCCGTCCTTGGCGTTTACGGAAGCATTTTACAGCGTGAGGGTTCGTGTCATGTAGCAGCTGCAGACACGGGGACACACACAGCCGCGCTGCTTGCACCACACAGCCTTAAAGCTGTGAGGGTCAGTCAAATTCCGCCCCCCCCCCCTCAACTGATCTTCAACCTGTCTTGATATTATCAGCTTTAAGCTTAACATCTTGAGCTGTACCCAACAGCATGCCCTGTCCTTACCGCGCGACCTTATCAAACCAGACATTCTGTCTGCCCTTGCTAGCTAAGCAACTAGACCTTGTCTTGGCTTAACGAACCAGGGAACCCTGACCTTAAAAAGATATGACCTAACATCATCGCCACCTTATCAACCAGATACGTTGATCTTTCTCGTCAAATATTTAGATTCTATCTGAACTTGACCAACCAAACGCTCTGACCTTAGGAGCCATATGTCTCAACTCCACGTTGCCAACCACATGCCCGTACCTTACTGACCACATCTTAAAGTTTTCGGTCAAATGCCCTGACCTTACCACCCACATGTCTTAGGCCTGTCTTGACCTCATCGGTCAAGTGCCTTCACCTTTTTAATAGAATAAATTTCTCGAACTTTTCTTAATCTTATGAAGCAACCGCCCTGACCTTGTTAACCACACCCCTTAACCTTGCCTTAAATTGGTTAGTCATACTACGTGCTAAATTTAGTCGACCACAGGTACTGACCTTATCAACCAGACTACTTGACCTTAATAAGCAAACGCTATCCCCATGTCACCTATTATTCTTGGCCTTATCAATACCTTCTTTCCTTCGTATTAACCAAGTATCATAACCTTATCAACCACAAGTCCTGAATATGATCCTAACGGTCATGTCTCTCTCCCCTATCAACCACACTTTGTAAAGTGACCTTATCAACCGCATATCTTGTCCATAACAACCACACTTCAAAATTAAATCAGCCACACATCTTGACCTTATTAGCCACATGTTCCCACCAGATCAATCACCCAGCACCTCGTAAACCACAGTCTTGACCTTATCAACTGTCATTCCTTGTGCCTTACCAACTACACACACTAACCTGTTTACCCACATCTTGACCATATTAACTACACATAAGGACCTTATCAGTGAGACGTCTTGACCTTATCACCTAAAAAAAATTAGGGGTTATTAAGTAAATTAGGTTTTGTGAACTTCTTACGTTGACCTTATGGGTGATATAACCAATCCTTATAACCATATCAACGGCATATATTTGCCTTATCAACCACATATCATGAACTTATCAACCACACGTGTCGACTTTATCTTAACCATACCAAAGAAACACCTAATCCCTGAAAATTACATATCTTAGCCTTATCAGCCAAACACCTTACCCTTATCAACCACATACTTCGACCCTTATCAACCACACCTCTTGACCATATCAAACACACATAATGAAACAACCCGAGCAACCCCACATCTTGACTTTATCATCTGGCATACCGATTTTATCAAAAAAATATCAAGTTTTATCAAACAAAATTTGCAGACCTTATCATTGAGACATATCACGCTTATCAACAAGACATCTTGACCTTATCAACGAGGGTCCGACTTTATGAACTAAATGACCTCATCACCAACCTATCTTGACCTGACTGATAACACTTTTAGACCTCATCAATGATTCGCTTTTGCCTTATCAACAATCCATCTTAACCATATCAATCACAATTACTGACCTTATCAACCGCACTTACTGACCCTATCATCCCCAGACTTTCTCAACCACATTTTCTTCCCTGACTTTGCAAACCACATTTCCTGACCTTATCAGCCGTATGTGTTGGCCTTATCAACAGCACATCCTTAGGAGCTATATTTCTTCGCCATACCAACCCTTGCCTTGACCTTATCAACAACACATTTCTTGACCTTATCAACCGTACGATTTGAGCTTTATAACCACACGTCTCGCCTTTATGAACCAAAACCTATGCATATATCATCCGCACATCATCATCTACATGTCTTCGCCTCATCAACCAGGCGTTGACCTTATCAACCGCACCTTGACTTGATCAAACACATAATGTCCTTGTCAACCACACATTAATTCCATCAACCACGTCTTGACCTTATTAATTATACCTTTACCTGCACCACCACATGATGATCTTATCACTCACAGTCTAAATCTGTCAACTTAAAAAAGTAACCTTATCAACCATACACTGAGTCTATCAACTACATACACTGACCTTATCAAGAATGCACAAACACACACACACACACACACACACACACACACACACTGACCTTATCAACCAAACATTAACCTTTCAAACTCACACTGACCTTATCAACCACACGTCTTGGCCTCATCAACCCAAACTGTGATGACGGATTTCACACATACTCTCGCACACTTCTCTCACCTCTCGTACACTATCACACCCTCCCACACACACACACTTCACATCTCACCTCTCCCACCTTTAGTCCCTTCCTCTCTCTCTCTCTCTCTCTCTCTCTCTCTCTCTCTCAAGTCTCCCGCTCACACTCTTCAACTGTCAATTGACCCCTCTCAACCAGATAATCTACCGCAACCTCTGCCACACTGTCTTGGATTCCCTCCCTCCACTGTCTCCTCCCTCTTCTTCCTCTTCTTAAGATTCGCTCAATACTCTCTCGACCACATGACATTTTTCTTCCTCACCTCCTCCAACATTATCTCCACCATTCCCTCCATTATCTCCGACATTTTCTCCACCCGACAGTTCCACCTTTAATGTACCCAAACCCTTTTCCTGACCTGAAGTGAGGGGGCCACCCCTCACCATTGTCAAATTTCACTCCCATCACGTTAGAGCAATGAAATATTGATCATAAATATTTCGAATATGTTTTGGCAGAGGTTCAGAACTTCGTAAGTGTTCAAACTATGGCTTCGTGAGTGTTCAAATTAATTTTTTCTTACATCTTTCTAAATAAAGAAGTCTGATACCTGAACCTCATGAATGAGACAGTCTCGGCTTGAGCTTCGTTTGGCGTTGAAACCAGGGCTTCGTACGTGTTCAAACCTTTAATTTTTAACCTTTCCATAAAACCTGAACCTCATGAATGAGACAGTCTCGACTGCCTTCCAGCATCAGGCGGTGATCTCCTTTCAGAGGCAATCCTCCCCGTGAGCAGCGTCATCTGACCTCTTGTGTGCCGGGGGCTGCTGCTCCTTCAGCAGGATGGGGGGAGGAGGAGGAGGAGGAGAATCCCCCCCCCCTCACCCTCCCTTGAGGACCAGAGCTCAGCCTCGCTGCTGCCATGAGTGACCGGAGTGAGTACCTTACACCATGGTTATCATCTGGTGATTTCGGTACTCACACACACACACACACACACACACAGTGAGACATACATACATACATACATAAATACATACATACAGGAAACTGAAGAATATAATGAAAGATTATGTCTCCAGACCTAAAATGGTGTAAGGGAGTTGTGCAAGAAAACAGCCAGAATAATGTAGTGCTGGGAACGTGGCAGGGAGATGGGGGTCAGAAGGAGTCTCCTCTCAGCGACCCTGCTATGGATCAGTCAAGTCAAAATAAAGGCCCATAACACAGACATCAGAGACCACTGAGGAGAAAACAGAAAAAAAAACAGAGAACAGGATATTATAATTCTGATGATGGGAAAGAGACACACACAGGGAACTAACTGCTCAGGTGCAGAGGAAAGAGAGAGAGATCTGGGGATATGATCAAACGGCAGGACATAGATATCCACACACACGCTAAAGTGAAGCTATAAACAGGACTATATGCTCTGGTAGACACAGAAATTACCTGGGTAATATATGGAGTGTACGATACCAGGTTCTGTGAGGTGTAGGGCATTCAGCATCAATGCAAAAAGGGGAAAACAGACATTTTGGAAAGACCTGGAGGCGTGGAGGTGGAAGCAACACAAACTGCAGGACTTGGCCCACAACAAGGCTAAACCAGGTGTTGAAGAATGAGTTGAAGCGGTTGGTAGAGAGAGACGTGTCTTTGATGACTTCGGACTGGAAGAGGACCATATTGCAACAAAGGAAGACAGCGTCGTGAAAGGATGAAACACATATCACAGCATCACTACAGACTACAGACCCAAGACTGGGGAAACAGAGAGAACGCGAAGGCGCAGTCAAAACAGAAGGACACGTCAAGAGAAGATTAGCCATGAGTTGCTTAAGCAGACTAAAGAAAATCAGAAAAAAATCTGACTGTGGAATACAGTGTGATCCCCATCAAAAGGGATACATCTTAGGAGATACGAGAAGGAAAAAAGTAATCATAAAGGTTATAAAGACGTAAGAATGTTACTGAATGGCCTTGATTTATATAAGTCACTCGGCGGGCCACTTGGAATGTTATTCTAAAAAAATTGTCGGAAGAGTGCACAGCACCTAGGGAGTAGAAAAGAGCAAATGTCGTGCCAATCTTTATGAAAGGAGATAGGGTCGAACTACAGACTAGTGAGTGTGACGAGCACAGTATGGAAAACAGAGGGAAAAAATAATCACAAAGCATATGGATGATCACCTGCGGAGGCAAAACTACTTACCTGAGGAGGCAACGTGGACTTAGAGAAAAACGTGGATCGAAAAACTCACCTCATTTGAAGGGAACAGAGGACACGTGTCCATGGATCTGTTTCCTAGTGGAGTGGGGATTAATAGTGTCGTGCCACAGGCTTGGGTTTTATGGCCACTGCTATTTTTTCAGCGTAGATGACTTTCCGAAAGGACTGGATTCATGTTTTGATAAGTTTGCGGATGATGTTAAGGTCATGAGAGAAATGGCTGGGATTGCATCAACTTAAAAGGGACCTCGACAATCCCTAGTTTTGGTCGAGTACATGGATGATGAAGATCAAAACGCAAATGCAAGGTGATGAAGAAGGGATAGAGGGAGAGAGAAGGCTTAGACGCGACCAAAGTCTGGCTGAAAACGAGCTACATGAGTGTGTGTGTGAAAGGGACTTGGGGGATGAAGCTGTACCCGACTTATCACCAGACCGCATCAAGAGAACGGCTAAGGAGACATTACGCTTAGGGACGTAGAAAACGGAATATTCGATGAAATATTCAACGCTCATATTAGATTCAGATTAGCCCATTTGCATCACAAGTCTGGTCATCTTATATACTTAAAAAAAAAATTATAGTAAAAGTCAACGGGAGGACAACAAAGGCGCTGCCTTGAATAAGTGAGTTGCGGGGAAAGGTTAAAGGCTAAGAAATTGTGCCCCGCGGAAGACCAGAGAAAATGGAGAAGACCTGACAACAGCTTTCGGAGCTACTAAATCAATTGGACCATGTCGACAGTAAACAGGTCTTCGACAGAAAGCACAGAAAGAGCAACCAAAATTCAGTACCACGGGACTTGCCAGAAACGATGGAAAGAGGTGCTTCCTCAGAATAGCCGATGAACGGTGCAGGATGAAACGCTGACAATGAAGGCAGAGTGTATATAGAATTTTAACACGTTATATGAATAGCTGAAAGAGATCAAAAGATGGGGCCCCCTGAGTGTAGAGGTCCTGCATGAATAGATATAATAACAAATACACAACACACAATTTCCTTTGTAAATATATATATATATATATATATATATATATATATATATATATATATATATATATATATATATATTCTATAAGTGTATGTCTGTGTATTTACAAATACGTAATAACACTGACGCACACAATATATACACACGTACAAACAAACACACAGAAACGAATACACAAAAAAAAAAATGCGCAAACATACAACCACACATATAAACATACAGGTGATACATTCCACCTTGTCTATTTCTACTGGACTTAAATACAGCCACAGTCCTTGCATTCAAGGACTTCATGACCATATGATACTTTCACTATATAGTAAATATACATATGTATACATTAATATACCTCACGATACTTACATATACGTATGTATATAATGGTCATACAAAAAACACTAAACTTATCTTGCATTTGTGTTTAAAGAATAATTAATTCGTATAAAACTTGTATCATTTATAAACCATATATATATATATATATATATATATATATATATATATATATTATCCCTGGGGGTTGGGGAGAAGGAATACTGCCTATGTATTCCCTGCGTGTCGTAAAAGGCGACTAAGAGGGGTGGGAGCTGGGTGGCTGGAAATCCTCCCATCTTGTATTACTTTCCCAAAGAAGGAAGAGAGCAAGGAGCCAAATGAGGAATCCTCCCTCTGACTCTGTCATCTGTTCTTGAGCTACCTCGCTCA
>JAYMFT010281300.1:0-10487 GCA_038088735.1 Panulirus argus | reverse complement strand
CAGCGAATATGTATAAAAAAAAAAAAAAAAATATATATATATATATATATATATATATATATATACTCTAGTCTAATTTGTCCATCAGTCTCATCGGGAAAGATGAACAGCTGGTTAACTGCGGATCAACTGCCCCGACCAGGATTCGAACTTATTCGCTGGACCCCAGGTGGCCCGTGAATGCATCACGATCAGCAACGCTACGCGCTGCACCATGGAGCTCCATAAACTACGTCTGGTTATCACTCAACTAGAACTATTTTACTAGAAACTAGTGCTCTAAATACACCTAACCCAAACCAGTCTCGCACTAACGTAACGCAACAATCAGCAACACGTTTGCTGTAACCTCTTACCCCTTTGTCATGAACTTGACATACAGAAGTATGTCATCGGTGTGTGTATAAAGCATCTACCTTGCCACGATATAGCCGGTACACGGAGAGGATAGTCTGAGTATATAAAATGTCTCTTGGGAACTTACAGTGGATTGTGAACCGTTGTTAATGTAAAGCAGAACTCACAACAATGAAGATGAAGACGCCCTTGGGTACCTTCCACTCTGGCAAGTCCCTGACTCTGTTACGTAAGATGCTTCATGACTATTTACCATCAGGGACACTTATGCTGAATTTAATGTTTCCGAGAATAGTATTGTAATAAGTTCAACGTTACGATCAGAATGTCTCGAGTGTGTTTGGCTATCAGGGGCAGTGGAGGAAGTCTGTTTCACATGATGGTGGAATGAGTTTAGGACTATTCTTCTTTTTTTTTTTCCTTTTTCTGTTATCTTAGTCGTTTATTCATAAGATTTAAGGTGCGATTTTATTTAAGTTTTTATGATTATCTCAAAAAAGACTGGCGTCCAACTCAATACTCTAGTTTATTCGAGGGCAAGAGAACTGCAGGTCGACCACCTACCACATCAGGTGTCCTCTTGCATCACTGTGATTAACAGACAGTCCGGCTTGCAGAGGTGCTAAGCCGAGGATGAGAAAACTAGCCTGGCGCAACACTACCTCCACACAGACGCCCTAGTTTCTGTCACTCAGGGATTTCGGTGCAAGAGTTCCTACTCTTGCAAATTGCCACTTTGCTCGTATATCCGGTCGGCATGTACGAAATCTACAGAGCAGTATCGCTTCACTTGGAGAATGAGATGATTATTAGATTATCTCATTGCTGTTACTGTAGCAATGGCTACTTACGTAAAGTACTTTAGACAACGACAGCCATAGCAAATTTACGTCGAGAAGCTGAAGTGTGATGTGTGCTGAATGGATGGGTATTGGGTATTGTTCTGTTGTTTGAGAGGGTAGGTATTGTTCTATTGTTTCACAAACTGCTGTAACGACGCGTAAATAGTTTAGTAAACTCTAGGCTATTGTTTGCTTTATTCAGCATCTCAACATAATTTGTTACGATGTTTACTTTGTATAGAGCACTTTACAAGGCCTTACGAATTCGTTCAATCTTCGTCTAGTTGACTGCTTTTTCCATGCTATTTAAAGTGTTGGTTTGAGCGGGTGTTCCGACCAATACTTGTAAGCTCTAAGGTAAACCAGTACAATAACCAAAACGGCTACTAAACATGACAAAATCATAAGCCTTTGAATCAAAAAGGATGATACAGGTTTAGGTCCATGATCTGTCGACCTAATGTTAACGGTCAGAATTTTTGGAAAGCAAGTATTTCGGAGTATGAGGGAGACAGAAGAGAGGTTATGAGAAGAGGGTTGAAGGAGGTGCAACCAGGGGGGTCGTGGATCCTTTATAAATGACAGGCCATTGTTTCTCAGGGGTCAGCGACCTTCTTGTTTCGGCTAACGAGGGAGAGTCGAGGATGATACGGTGGTTCTATTGTCTTTTCCATCCGTGTGTGTGTATGTGTGTGTGTGTGTGTGTGTGTGTGTGTGTGTGTGTGTGTGTGTGTTTTCAAGTACTATATAACGGGTGTGTTTGTGTTTATGTGTGAATGCTTACCAATAGATATAATGTATGTGTGTGTGTATGGGTACCACTGTGTGCAGTAGCCTTTGCCAACATTAATCTTCATATAGACACTCGGGTCCCAGATTGTGGTTCAAGTAGCGAGTCAGCGGTCAGAATTATGCTGTCTCGTCTCATTAGCATACTCAGTCTCCAGTAGCTTCATATCTCTCCCCCGCAGCGCTGGGTCTTGTCTTGATCTCATTTCCTTCACCATGAATGAAGTATTGCCTCAGTTCAGAGTGTGTCACAGATTATGTATTCATAAACTTGCTCTCGGTATTATGTGGAATTTGAATTGGTTGAGATTCTGTGTATCAGTGGGAAAGACACGAGGAATAACACCAATATCTGCTATTCTGATGACTTATGGATAATTTCTCATCCAAAAATAGACTCAAGAAGAAAGAACCGCAGCAGGGTTAACACTGATGATTCTATTTCCCATTCACATCCGATAGAAAAGGCAATTGATGAAAATGTAAGGTAATAAAACAATTCTGTTATACCTGTTAGCGGTACGATCAGTATAGCTTCAGGAAATCTCCTGGTGAAAAACCTTTTCTCACGTCACTGTAGGCATGACACACTGTCACAGGTCACAGGTATTAGAAATAATATCCTAATGATCTGACAGTGATATAATCGGATTATTTTAGGCTCTTTGTAATGGTCTTTCCTGTCAGCTTACCATCCATTTGTAGACACGACGATCTTTCCCTTCAGCTGAGCATCCAAGTGTAGGCACACTGCTGAGCCAAAGCTAAATCTACCTTTATACATTGGCGGGATCTTAGGGCTCGATGTTTTAAAGAACTGTTACATTAGCGGCTCTTTCCTACGGATTTTTTCTCAGTTTTTGCTCCATTGCGTATCAGTGTATAAACTTTTTCAGCTGGGAACATTGTAATCTATTAGCTTATTCGGTATACTTGATGTGAGAAAATTGGGTATCAGATGATACATATTTAAAGTAATTAGAACCGTGGTCTCAGCGGGCCAGTCCACGACATGCAGACACTATCAATACGGCAGAACCAAATCTCTTCAAAATCATTAGCATAATTGCTGTGCAATACGATCGTGTGACACAAACACCGGATGTTCACTGTTTGTGTGACAAGGACCCTAACCCTTTGACCTCACTGAACCGACCTTGCTGTAGTCAGGCTTGGAGAAGGAAAAATCTGATAAAAACCTGCTCCACCGATTTTGAAATACCGCTTTACTGACGTCATTATGACAAGAAAAACGTCTTACATTCAACATTGAATCCTGGGCGCTTGATAGTATTCCTGCTGCAGGGAACCAAACATACCATCAAAACCTAAAGCTTTCGAGGTAGATGTTGAAAGACCATTGAGTTTTAATGGACATGCCAACCCAGGGAGGAGCAGGCGATACATCATTAAAACAGGTGTGGTTCATGAGGACACACTGGATCTTTATATCTGTTTTTGAAGTTAAATCTAAAGCACATACCGCCTAGAACTGAGCAGCTGCCCCGGAAGTCAAACGCATTATGTCCATCAAAACTGAGCAGTAGAGCTAGAAGATATAGTACCAAGAGGACAGTGCTGGGATGACTGTTCTGGTGAGGTTCTGTGGCAGAGAGAAGACGATATCTTTTTCGGGGTCCCATAGAATTCTTGATAACATGATAGCATTAAAAATTCGTGAATGAAGAAAAGAGAACGAAGCCCAGATAACACTTTTTTTTTTTTAATAAGGAGCGTAGACAGTAAATGAATAAATCCTAAGAAGGTCTGAAGATCTGTAAGACAGAGATTTGTAGACGGGATACATCAGTAGCAACTGCACAACTGCTCTTCATTTATATCGACAATCCCTCACCCTAATAACTACATAAGCATGAGCAAATCTCGATTTCACTTAACCAAGTTAGCCATACGAATGAATAACAATCTTGCAGGCTGAAAGTGTTATGTACTTCAATTCTCTTATCCAGTGGTGAAACAACTTCCAGGTTTACGGACTTTTTCACATTAGATAAAAAAAGAAATCACACTGAAAGAATCCTGGGAGCTTAATGCAGGGAACAAAACTGTGAGAAACCCACAATACACGTAAGGCTCCAACGACAAACGGAAGGTAGTATTATGGCATCTTAAAGAAATGGTGTTTGACCTGCAACAGGACCTTTCACTTGCCCAGCAGCTGAGCAGAGTTCGCCACCGCACGTTCAGCTCGGCTGTTACGAGACGCCAGGTCACCAGAAGTGGGCCAAATGCTAAGATATAATTTTCCGCAACACTTCTCAACGACAGGGATTATGGTATTGTATTGTCCCGGGCTTGAAGTCGCCGTGAGAGTGGGGGGAAAAAGATCGTTTCAGTTTGTTCTGAGTACGTCCCAAGTTTTGCCCGCACGTTTGACGGAGGGGTAATTTGGTATGCTGGGCCAGGATGAGCAGTAAGAGCAGTGTGTGTGTGTGTGTGTGTGTGTATGAAATGGGAGTTGTAATGACAGTAATACCGTTTAAACTTAGTAAAGCGTCGGTGCTATTCCTGCAGTCTTCATCAATCGTCATGACGAAATTTGCTATCGACCACTTCGACAGCCAGACCTCTGAAATTACGCGAGTGTCCTTTACTGTGTTGCTCCCTCATCCCGGGCAATTCACGAAGTTTTTTAACTAATTATAAACATCATTTGGAGAGGAGAGAATTGTGATCCAGACCCTGATGGCCATACGTAAAATGGCTTCATATGTCTCTCAACGTAAATCTGAGTGTGTTCCGTTAACATTCTTCGTCAACCATCTGCATAAACTTTAAGATGAACGACGGAAGAGCATTTGACATTGTCTCGACTACTCCGTCTTCCAGTCATGCGAGTGAAGTCTTGTTGGTTAATTATTGGACGGTGGCAGATCATGACACTTAACTGTGACGAGAGAAGGGGCGTTGTTGTGGTAACTTACGAACTTCTGGTTATCAATGTTCAGGGGGAGGACCTGCGAAAATGGGGACCCCGCTCCTGCCCCAACGTTTCCAAGAGAGAGAGAGAGAGAGAGAGAGAGAGAGAGAGAGAGAGAGAGCGAAGTACATTTTCTAAACCTGCTTCTGATGACACTGCTGATAAAGCAATCACGCATGGGCCCATCTGTAAAACTTTTCTCTTATACTAGGTTTAAACTCCTGTGCCAGTACGGATCATCGTTTCAAAGTAATGGTATTCAAGCATCAAGAATTCCTTGTGCATTGTATTGTGCATTATATTTCTTTATTCCTTCTAAAAACACACCCCATGTATCTATAAGTTCTGGAAATCATGCAGCTGTTTCTGTGTTGTTGGCACCAACAGATACGAACTGAGGACTATGGGGTAATCAGACTCATAAACTGGAGAGCAGCAATCAGTCGCTGACAGAAGGGTGTTGTGAGATCCCTCACCACACACCAAAGGCAGCAGGGAAGGCCATAATACATTGGTTCGTTGATCAAGTTAACAGCGTAAGTTTTTTATGTTTGTGATTCGGAGGATCTGCGACCAGTGGTGAGATAGGGTCGTCGTGCAGGGCTAGACAACTGCAGGCGAGAGAGTGTTGTCGTCTGGGGCTCTGCAGCAGCTAGCGATGGAAAACCTTGTCGTATTTTTATGAAAGTCAGTTGGCAAGGGAGATGACAGATAGCCACTGTTGAACAGCAGCTAATGGGAGACAGTCGTCCGAGTAAGGCTGAACGACAACTGGTATGTGAGAACTTTGGCTTGTAGGGGTGAACGACATTACATGAAGAAAATAGTCATCATTTCCTAGTAAACGACAACCGAGGTGATCAAGAGAAGGCAAGAGAGAGAGAGAGAGTCGTCATGCGTGGTGGAGCGACAACTAAGAGAAAGGGAGCGTCGTCGTGGGGTCTGAAAGACAACTGGGTGTGGGGGAAACTTCGTCGAGGGGGTTGAACGAGGCAATCGCACGGGCTTTGGACCATTGTTGTCGACTGTTGTGACGCTAACAGTTCGCGGATTACAAGAAGTAGGTCACGAGAAGGGGTGGGGGTGGGGTTGAGGGGGAGCTGACTCGAACTTTTGTAATACTTAACTTCATTTCGCTGCTGCACTCTCCATGTGGCCATGTATGTAACCTAGCTGTAAGAAGACATTCCGGGAAGAAAGAATTGCCACAGGGTGAATGAAAGATTGAAAGCAGTGAGGTTACGAGTACAAGTGCGACTCAGAGGGCTGGTGAACAATGTCGTATGAATATCGAAACTCAATGATTTGAAGACACATGAGCCAAGGGGGTGTGTACTCCACAACATGATAAGTTGCCTCGTAAATAACTGGCTTTGGGTCGGCTCACCCGGAGGAGGAGTTGCGGGCCACTGTTACTGGGGCGAGGAGATTCAGGCTCAGGGTGAACTGACCGGAAGAATATATATAGCCCGGTGTGGAGGGGCGGACATAAAGGGAACAGCGGGGAGACGGGACAATCGAGTGAATAACTATCTGAGCGAGGGAAGCGAGACAAGTGTCGTGAGAAGTAGAGCAGCCTAAGGCATGACCTCAGGGCAACACAAGAACGTGGGCGTCCATGGGGAGCCTTGAGGGGATTGTGGACGTGTCTCAACCCCTGTGGCTGTCTGTCTGACACATGACCTACCAACTGTATAACCATTCAGATGAGGCACCGCGCCTGTGGCCTAGAACTCATACCACACTTTCCACCCCACAACAACAAGGTGGGTAATTATACCTTCGGCAGCTGGGGAATAGAAGTGAACGGATGTGGCCTTTCTTTGTCTGTTCCTCGCGCTTCCTTGCTAACGCGGGAAACGACGGAGAAGTGTAGCTGTTGAAAAGGGATGGTCAGGGGAATCACATTCAAATTCTCCATAAGGCTCACCATATAATCTGTCTATGTTGTGGTGCACCTACAGGAATGTCTTCAACATTTCTTGCTCACTTACCCCTCCCTACTGGAGATACCTTCTGGGTGATATATAACTTTACAGCATACGTCCCTTAACGGTGGTGAAGCAGTCTCTGGGGGAATGGCTTTGTGGACAGAGAAATGGCAGGCAAATAACCATTTTCAGCCACCAAACATAAAAAAAGAGATAAGTTCGTGGTTTATAACGGCTGTATAGCACCAGAAATGTCTACCACTTGTTAGGAAAAATGTAGATTTGCTATTTTGTATACAGTGGTTGAGAAAGACGGGCTGGTGTGGAGGACAAGCTGCTGTGTTGAGAAAGAATGGATGATTAAGTTCGTTACGCCCTTGCTGACTGGTCACCTTTCGTCTCTTACGGGGAGATGTCCGAGAACGTCTTCAGGAAAACACTATCCATGTCTGTTGCCCAAGTTATGCCAGAAGAAGGAGGTAAAAGTATATGAAGCAACATTTATATGTGAAGGTGGAACTCAGGTTAACGTGGGAAAGTACATAAAATCAGTTATTTCATCGAACTGACATCGTACATCTTGTCAGGTATGGCATGTAATGTCCTCAGATCATCCCAGTTTGCACTCCAGTTACAGATCATAGATGGTGCATAAAGATGATAGAATTAGCGCGACGACCAAGCTGAGAGCACCGCCCCACCCGCAGTGGGGCCTCACGGACGTCTGAAGACTGGGAGGAGGAGGAGGCAGAGCCGTTACAGTGAGGGAGAACCCTCAGTGTCGCGAGCAGTGACACTACAGCCCCTCCACCACTCTACCACACACGGTCTCAAAGATTTTTCACTTTCCATGGGAACTTTATTCTTGCATATGTTTACTCGCAGCAGTTTTTTTCTCTCTGCAAAATAACTTACATAATACTTACAAATCCGGCTTTTGAGCATCATTAATATACTTGGTTCACTAGCATTATTCGTACCCCTCACATTATTCATACCCCTTTGATTATTACTTACACATCTGCCTCCCAAATACTACTGATTTTTTAGCATTATGTAACTGGTCCCACTTATGCATTCGTTGTTGAACATCATATATACATCTGGTTTCCAAGCATTACATAATTATACATCTGCCGTTATGCAATACTGCTCAAACAACTGGCCCCTGAAGATTATAATCATTTATGAATTTGTTTTAAGATTCATGTACGCGCCTCATTCGCGAACTTACAGAACTTGTTCTTAAATACTGAATTCACATCTAGCTGTTGTCTATTACTTTCATGACTGGTTCCTGATTTATATGTAAACATATGGCCCTTGAGACTTACTTGTACATTTTACTCTGAACGTTATGCATACTTAAGTCCATCGTCAAATCTACGAACATGTAAAGATTTAGTGTTGGTCTACGATACGCTTGCACACATCCTAATAAAACGCAGAGTTACGGAGTGTGTGCCGGTGATGGGACTGCTCAGCCTCGGGTTGGGATAGGCTGTAGATCAAGGGAATAATTCGTCGTTTTTTGAAAGACTGCGTGCCATAGCCAGTTGTGTTTTTGGAACACTGTGGTTATCGAGTACACAGGAGAAGGAAGATCTACCGGCCTGTAATGAGTTCACCTTCTGAGAAGCCTGAGGCTTTTCGTACATCCCAGGAGACTTAATGACACGTAATGGACTGAATGTGAGCCATAAATAGCTCTCAAGTCTATGAAATACGTGATTCTTTCGTGCTTACTCGAGCCATTCTCATTTTCTTTGATAATCCTTGATGTAGTTACTTCCAGCTCGGTTTAGACATTTATGTGGGTAGTTCAATCTATTGTTTGGTATTTCATGAATAAGTCAAGCTCTTTTCTTATATTCCAAAGCTGAACTATCCTTGTATTATATTAGAATGAGATCAATTGATATCATTGTGCGACTGATTTTCATAGCTAGATTAACATACATATACATTATTCTACATTTACATAAGTGATTGTATTATTCTACATATACGCATGAATATTGCTTGACAATTGTTTCTAGACATTCAAGGATCAATTTATTGCTAGTCAAAAGAATGTCATTTATTTGACTAATCAAGACACACACATCAATTTCCACAAATGCATTCTTTTTTACCACAAGGTAAATTGTGTCAACGTAATGATGATTAGAAATGGAATGATTATTCTCAGTAATTTTCCCTGTACGTCAGTTCCCCTCCCACCCTCCTCCTACACACACACACACACACACACACACACATACAGAGAAATCAGATAAAAAACGAAATTTCATAAAACTGCTCAATGTCTCATCACGGAATAGTTAGAGGGAACTTCATTCACCCCTGAACTATAAAACTCCGCGGTGCGTCACAGCGTCGGACATCCTCCTCGGCACTTTCTCTTAAAGAGAATCCATGATGAACGAATCATGTATTCTGCCAGAGGGAGATATACACATAGTCCCGTTTAGGGCGGGGTAATTTTTTTTTTTCTGTCTGTGTCTGAAAGCGAAATATTATAAGCTAGACATCCACGTGAAGAGAGACTAAAAGCTCCACAGATCCGTGGAAAATACTTATGCTAATCGCCAGACTTTTGTGTAAACAATGAATGGAAACGGCAGAAGAAATCCACGTTAAGAAATAACAAGAAAAAATAGATTATTTGGCAAATAAGACTCGGCTATGTCCTGTGTCGAAATATACGGGTAGGAACGACGCAATTTTCTGCCGATTTACTATACGACGCTATATTCACATATATTCATGAAAGAGAGAAAAGTCATGAATAATTCTGATGGTGCAAAGCGAACACATTTTTCTTATAACGTGGAAAAAAGTAATATTCAGCGTTTATGGACTGTGTTCAACCCAAACGTTCTTTTTTTTTTAAAAGATCTTAAGAGACTTCTTTACTTTTAGGTAAAAGGTGGTCTTTATTTCAGCTTCTTTAGTAATGATATCTCTCCCTACGATTTACTTTATTTAGCGTAGGGCGTATGACCCTCCTACATCCAAATACATAAGTGACCTCCGTTGGTTTCTACTTTATCTTATGACGCCTTGTGTTTTTATCGTGATATATGTATTTCAATCGAACGACGCAGTCACATCCTAGAGAGAGAGAAAGAGAGAGAGAGAGAGAGAGAGAGAGAGAGAGAGAGAGAGAGAGAGAGAATACACATTTTCGATGTCCCATAATTTTTCCCGTCATTTGTATTCCTGAATCCCACTGTTTGTGTCCGTTCATGTCATGCGTTCTGTTTTTTCTTCTCGTAATACTTTTTCTTTATTTTTCCCCCCCACCAGCACCGCCTTGATGGAGATCTTTAGCGTCTCTGATTCTCCAGCGACATTATTCACGGCGGGCCTCCCGGAACGCTTGTAAGATTCTGATGCGTCAGCCATCTGTCCCCGACACAGCTTGGGAGCAATTGCACGTTGCGATCAGAGCATATCATTCGTGAAGTTATAATCTCGCTTCTTACCACTGATTTCACGTGATAAGATTTGCTGCTGTTTCCGTAATTTTTGGTCCAATTGAGCAACTATTTTACACTTCTCCATGCTCGCTTAGTCATTTGAGTGTTGCACATAAAATGAGGTGTAAAAGACATTTAAATA
>JAYMFT010281299.1:0-24032 GCA_038088735.1 Panulirus argus | reverse complement strand
ATATATATATATATATAGAGCATTAATGGGATGGCCTCAGTTAGGTCCTCAGCTGCCTGTGCCGTCTCAGCTAACATTGAAAAAAAAAATGTATTATTATACATTTATTTGTTTTGGAAGCTGCTGAGTGATTATGTGTAAGCAGTTTTGGTGTACAAGACCGGGTATTAGTGATAGGTTATTCAAATGCAAAGGTAAGTAATGTGGCAGTTAAGAATATAATTGGTGCGCATAGGATATTCAGTGTTGTAACAGGAATTAGTCATGAGCTTGTGGAGTTGTGTGCTGAAAAAAGACCGGTGACTGGGAATACCTGGTTTAAAAAGAGAGATATATACAAGTATATGTATGTGAGTAGGAGAGATAGTCAACAGGCATTATCAGATTACATATTAACTGATAGGGATGCAAAAGAGACTTTTGGATGTAAATTTGTTGAGAGGGGCAGCTGGTGGGATGTCTGATCACTATCTTTTGAAGGCATGGGTGAAGATTTGCACAGGTTTTCGAAAAATAGGAAACAATATCAGGGAGAAGAGAGTGGTGAGAGTAAGTGAGCTTGGAAAGGAGACTTGTGTGAAGAAATATCGGCAGAGATTGAGTATGGAATGGCAAAAGGTGAGAGCAAATGAAGTGAGGGGAGTGGACGGGAATGGGAGATATTTAGGGAAGCAGTAATGGCATATGCAAGACATGCATGTGGTATGTGAAAGGTGGGAGGTGGGTAGATTAGAAAGGGATGAAGAAATAAAGTTGCTAGCGAAAGAGAAAACAGAGGCCTTTCGGCAGTACTTAAAGGTAAGGAGCATAAATGATTGGCATATGTATAACAGAAAGCGGCAGGAGGTCAAGAAGGTGCAAGGGTTGAAAAAGAGGGCAAATGAGAGTTGGGGAGAGAGAGAATATCATTAAACTTTAGGAAGAATAAAAAGATGTTTTGGAAGGAGGTAAAAAATGTACAAAAGAGAAGAGAACAAGTGGGAACATCGGTGAAGGGGGCAAAAAGGGAAGTGATAACAGGTAGTGATGAAGTGAGGAGGAGGTGGAATGAGTACTTTGAAGGATAGTGAAATATGTTTGATGATAGAGTGCCAAATGTAGGGTGCTTTGGTTGGGGTGGTATGTGAAGAATAAAAGTCATGGAGAGTGGTTTGGTGAAGAGAGAAGAGGCAGTGAAGCATTGCAGAAGATGAAATGTGGCAAGGCAGTTGAACTTAGGATACTCATCTTATGTATGGATCATGGCAAAGTACCTGAGGATTGGCAACATGCATGTATAGTGCCACTGTATAAATGCAAATGAGATAAAGGTGAGAATTCAAACTACAGAGGTATAAGTTTGTTGGGTATACCTGTTAAGTTGTATGGAAGGGTATTGACTGAGAAGGTGAAGACATGTACAGAACATCAGCTTGGGGAGAAACAGTGTGGGTTGAGAAGTGGAAGAGGATGTGTGCATTAGGTGTTTGCTTTGAAGAACGTGTATGAGAAATATTTAAAAAACAGTTGGATTTGGATGTGGCATTTATGGATCTGGAGAAGGCTTATGATAAGGTTGATAGAGATGCTTTGAGGAAGGTTTTAAGTTTATATGGTGAGGGAGGTAAACTGCAGTGAGAAGTTTTTATCAAGGGTATAAGGCCCGCATATAAGTAGGAAGAGAAGAGTGTGAATGGTTCTCAGAGAAGACTGGTCTACAGCAGAGGTGTGTGATGTCAACATGGTTTTTTTTTTTTTGTTTTGTTTTGTTTATGGATGTGGTGGTGACAGAGGTAAATGCAAGAGTCTTGGAGAGGGGCAAGTATGCAGTCTGTTGGGAATGAGAGGGCCTGGGAAGTGAGTCAGTTGTTGTCCGCCAATGATACAGCACTGGTCGCTGATTCGAAGACAAACTGCTGAAATTTCACACAGAGTTTAGGAGAGTGTGTGAAAGGAGAAAGTTGAGAGTAAATGTGAGTAAAAGCAAGGTTTTTAGGTTCAGCAAGGTTGAAGGACAAGTTAGTTGGGACATAAGTCTGAATGGATAAAAATTGGAGGAATTGAAGTTTTTACATATCTGAGACTGGACATGGCAGCAAATGGAACCAAGGAAGTGAAAGTGAGTCATAGGGTGGGGAAAGGGAGGAAAAGGCTCTGGGAGCAATAAAGAATGTGTGGAAAGAGAGAACTTTATCTCAGAGGGCAAAAATGGGTGTGCTTAAAGGAACAGTATTTCTAACAATATTATATGACTGTGAGGCATGGGCTATAGACAGGGTTGTGCAGATGAGGGTGAATGTGTTGTAAATGAAGTGTGTGAGGACAATATGTGGTGTGAGGTGTTTGATCAAGTAAATAATGAAAGGGTAAGAGAGAAGTGTGGAAATAAAAAGAGTGTGATTGAGAGAGCAGAAAATGGTGTGTTAAAATAGCTTGGACATATGGAGAAAATGAGTGAGGAAAGGTCGACAAAGTGGATATGAGTGAGAAGTGGAGGGAACAGGGAGAACTGGGAGAACAAATTGGAGATGGAAGGATGGAGTAAAAGAGATTTTGAGTGATCAATGCCTGAACATGCATGAGGATGAAATGCGTAGAATAGAGTAAATTTGAACAATGCGCTATACTGGGATTGTCGTGCTGTCAATGGACTGAACTATGGAACATGAAACATCTGGGATAAACCATGGACAGGTCCATGGTGCCTGGATATGGAGAGGGAGCTGAGGTTTTGGTGCATTACACATGACAGCTAGAGAATGAGTGTGAGCATATGTGACCTTTCTTTGTCTGTTTCCCTGTGCTACCTCGCTGATGCAGGGGGCAGCGATCAGGTGTGGGGAAGGAGAAGAGAACATATATGTTATCTTGTTTTACTTTTCCTTCATGCATTTATACTGTTTCTTGTGGAGTGGGGTGGCATCACAAATGTATGAAGGTGAGCAAGTATGAATATGTACATGTGTATACATGTACATGTAAGTATATGTATATGTATGTATGTATCTATATGTATATGTGTATGAGCATATATGTATATATATGTTCATGTGAGTGAATGTGTCTTTCCTTGTCTGTTTCCTGATGCTACCTTGCTAACACAGGAAACTGCGATCAAATATGCAAAAAAATATATATACACATGAAAAGGAAAGAAACCTGGATGTTCTGACTGAGTAAAACATAGCACAAGGGTAAAGGAGACGAATGATTTGGAAATGTTTTAGGCATACAGCTGGAGGTTCGTGAGAGGTTTAGAGCTAAGCAGGAGTTGTTGGAGTGTGTGATTAAGTGTAAAGAAGTGAGCTCTAGATTGATTGGGGTAGAAATGAAAATGGACGGCAAGAATTGGGTGATTATTAGTGCTAATGCACCTGGCTATGAGAAGAAAATCATGAAGGGCAAGTGTTTTGCGAGCAACTGAGTGAGTGTAACAGAAGTTTTGATTAAAGAGACCAGTTATCAGTGACAGGTGATTTAAATGTAGGCATTCGGTATTATGGATGGAAAGGTGAAAAGCTTGTGGAGCTGTGTGCAGAAAAAGAACTGGTGATTGGGAATACCTGTTTAAAATGAGGGATATGCATAAATGTATGTATGCAAGTAGGGAAGATGGTCAGTGAGCATTACTGGGTTACATACTAAGTGACAGACTTTTGGAAGTAAATATGATGAGAGATGCAGCTGATGGAATGTCTAATCATTACCTTGTGGAGGCTAGGGCAAAGATTTGTAGTTTTTTGGAAAAGAAGAAACATTATGGGTGAAAAGAGTGGTGAAAGTAAGTGTGCTTGGAAAAGAGACTTGTGTGAAGAAATACCAGGAGGGAGTGAGAGCAGAATGGCAAAAGGTGAGAGTAAACAAAGCTAGGGGAGTGGGTAAGAATTGGGAGGTATTTGGGGATGCTGTGCTTGGGAATTTAGGGTTGAGATTGGGAATAAAAAAATATTGTATTACACTGGAAATAGCTGAATTTTGACCAAAAAATATGGTAAAATGAAAGCTGTCTATACACCATCATATTTGTAAGGGTATCAGGTTTGTGAATTATCTGTGAATTAAATTGAAACTTTTTAATTGTTCCATACACTGAAAATGTTCATATAACATTATGGTGGCCATTAACAAGTTTTCATAAAAAATCATGTCATGCTGACCTTATTACTTTCACAGCTGTATAACTCGGGGCAGTATCTGCTTAGTGTATACAAAACACATGCTTGTGATGTTATGGTAGTCATATTCGTTTTTATATACTCTGTCATGTGCTGAACTTATTGTAGTCTTTTTTTTTTATCTTTTCACCAATTACAGTACCATACCTATTTTGTGTAACCAGCTCTCACAGTCTAACATATATCAAACTGAAATTTTGCAAAAATGTTGTACACATTGCACTGACACTGAATGCTTTCATGGAGTAAGAATACAAATCATTGTTAAGTCGGAAAAGATTAATCACAAATATTTGATACCTAAAATTACAGGTACTTATGCTACCTTGTCACTAGCTAAATTGCTTTTATATACTTTATTCTACTGTGTATGGCAATTCATTATCATCTCTTAGCAGTCAGCATTTGTAATTTTAATGTTATTTTGAAATGACATTATGCACATTGTTTATATTTCGAATACATTTTCCTCTGGAAAACAATGTGTTGGACTTGCCAGTCACCTATCAAGGGTGAGGCACCAAAGGTTAAGAAGCAGCATTGGAGTCCACTAGTTATGCTAGGGAGTGAGAGGGATAAGCAACTGAGATTGATGGCTCTGAATGTTAATGGGACCACTGGTGACAATAAAAGAAGGGAACTTGTGGAGAATCACAAAAGTTATGGTTTGGATGTGCTGGACATGAGGAAACCCACATTATTGAGCAAGACATATGAAATGAAAATGGAAATGATGAATGCAAGATGTAGGTGGGCATGAAAAGAGGAGTGGTATGGGGGAAGAGGGAAAGAAGGATGTGCAATTATGTTATCAACAAGAGTATGGAAGGGTGTCATAGAGTATGAATGGAACTGATCAAGAAGAGTGTGATGAAAGGAAAGATTGGAACTGTGAAGTATGCATGTGTATGTGTGCTTGTGAATGTGAAGACTGTGCAAGGTAAGAAAGAAATGAAGCATTTCTTGTGAAATATGAATGACTGTATAAATGGGATTGAGGAGAGAAAGTTGGTTGTAGTGGGTGATATGAATGTGGAAGCAGGCTGTGATGAAATTGGCAAGATAGTTGGTAAATGGCAAGTGTCTGCAGTAAATGAGAATGAAAGTTATCTTGTGGATGTCTGTGCTGAGAGGGGTTTATTCCCTGTATACACCTTTCAGCACAAGATGATTCACAAATGTACATGGATGAGAAATGATAGAAGAGAAGAAGAAAAGGGTTTGACTGATTATGTGGCATTGGATGAAAGGCTGAGAAAGGCTTTGCTGGATGCTAGAGACATGATATGATTTTTTGGAGATTTTGAAGATTCTGCAGTTCTTGTGAAGGTGATGATTAGGGAGAAGTGAAGGTATGGTGAAAGGAAGAATGAAGAAGTAAAAGAGCTGGCAAGGGAGAGATGACTCAGAAAGAATGCAAGGACGAATGCAAAAGAAGGTAGACAGAAAGTTTAAATGAAAGTGCAAGGAATGTAAGGATGCAGTCATATGTGAATGAGGTGTATAAAATGTTTAGAGAAAAAAATTTTAAGATTATAGAATTAACAGTTGGATACAAAGCTGTGAGAGACAAGAATAAAAGGGAAAATGCATAAATGACATATGATTAGAAATGCTGTGGAAGAGAAAAAAAGGCATGAGGTAGATTGCTCAACTGGAATATACCAGCGGAAGTTCTACAAAGGATGAGGGAAGATTGTAAGATCTGTAAGCAGAATGTTAAGAAGCTGATAAGGAAAGCAGAGAAAATGTGGGTAAAAAAAAGGGGGGTATAAGAAACTGTATAGGAAGGAATTGAAAAAGGAAAGAGGTGGATGGAAGAGTGGAAATATTCTTAGAAGTTAGGAAGGGGAGTTACTGAATCAAAAACGGGATGTGAAAAGAAGATGGAAAGAGTATTTTAAAAAATTAATGAATGAGGGAGAAGGTGAGGTAGCAGTTGTTAAGTTACATGCATAGGCATAGAGAATGGAAGGAAAAGGATACAAATGCAGGGTCCTGTAGCAAGAAGAGAAATAAAAAGGGTGATGAAATGGATGGGATTACAGCTGATATGTTGAAGTATGAATGAGAAAGTGTGACAGAGGCTGATATGTTGAAGTATGAATGAGAAAGTGTGACAGAGTGGATGCAATGGATATGTAATTCAGCAAGGAAGCAGAAGGTTGTGCCTGAGGACTGGATGAAAGCAATTATTGTTCCTTCATTCAAAAGAAAAGGTGCTAAGGATGTATGGGGCACTTATAGGGGAATAAGTATGTTAATTATACCAGAAAAAGTGTATGTAAGAGTGCTGAGTGATAGACAATAAGAGAATGAATGCAGAATAATTGAGAAGCATGGGGGATTTAGGGAAGGTAGGGGGTGTGTGGGCCAGATTTTGCTGTGAGAATGACCCTGGAAGAGTATCTACCGAAAGGTAAGAAGCCATATACAACCTTTACTAGTCTGGAGAAAGCGTATGACAATCAAATGGAATGCTTTATGGAATGTGTTAAGGATATGTGGGGTAGCTGCACAACTGGTGGATGGTGTGTCAAAGCCTTCTATTAAGGAGTAAATACATGTGGTAAGAGTGGATGGAGAGTTGAGTGAAAGTTTCAGTATACATGTGGGAGTGAGGCAGAGCTGTGTGAAGTCATGATGGCTTTTGAACATATATATGCATGGAGTGATAAGAGAAATAAAAACAAAATTAGGGAAAAGGTGTGCAGAAATGAAGTGAGGTGGTGAGGTATGGTGGCTTGTGACAAGCCTGTATATGGATGATACTGTATTGTTTGCTGAGAGTGAAGAAAGGTTAAACTAGGTTTCAAGCATGTTTTATAACAAATGTAAGCATGGGCAACTGAAGGTTGCAAGCGTGTTTTATAATATGTGTAAGCATAGGCAATTGAAGGTAAATGCAAGTAAAGGTAATGGTGTTGGAGTGAGAGAAGAAAATGCAATAAGCTGTGTTAAAGACATGTGGGAATAAGTCTGGAAGATGTGGCTGAATTAAAATTTTTGGGAGCTATCTTCGATAAGTTTGGTGATATGGAAGGAGAGATAAGGGAGAGAGCAGTACAAGGTAGACGATTCATTGGGTCCCTTAACAGAATAATGAAGGGTATAGGTGAAAGTATGTAAGTGAAGAAAGGATTATGAAGCTGAAACATGGACATGGGATGAGTCACAGAGGTCAAGAATCCAGGTTGTAAAAATGAGTTATTTGACAGGAGAATGTGGTATGACAAGATGGAATGAGAAAGTAATGAGGGGGTGTACGAGAGATTTGGTATTGCTCAAAACATAAAGGGAATGAATTGTGGAGTTTTCTAGAGTATCCAAGTCTTGTCCCATCTTCTTGTGTTAACTTTGTTATTATATCCTTAGGGGTGGAACTAGAGGGGAGGCATTGCCCAACTTCAACAAGGCAATAGTAGTGGTAGTTTCCCTTTCAAATACAGACAAAACACTTCAGTTGTGCTGGGGCTTTTAGTTTTTCGGTCAATTTGGGAGCCTTGTTGCCTCTGGAAACATGGCGCTGGAGATACATTCAGCCAGAGGCCTGTCAAGGGTGAGGCACAAAAGGCATAGAAGTGGCACTGAAGTCTACCACTTATACTGAGGAGTAAAAGAGACCAGCAATTGATGATGAAGGTACTGAATAAATGGAATGACGGTGAAAGTGAAAGAAGAGGGCTTGTGTAGAAGTTTAAAAGTTATAGCTTGGATGTGCTGGAGGTTGGGGAAAACCATATCCTTGGGCAGGGTGTATAGAGTGAAAATGAAAATCATGAAAGCAAGTTACGGGAGGGTATGGAGGGAGGAGTGGCATGGATGGGAATGAATGAAAATTATCAGGGAAGAAGGAAAGAGGGATGGACAATTCTATCATCATAAGTGTAAGAGGGTGTTACAGAGCATGGATGGAATGGATCAAGAATAGTGTAGGTGAAAGGAAAGACTGGAATTGTGAAGTAGCATGGGTATGTGTATATGTGCCAGTGAACATATACACTGTGTGAGGTAAGGATGAAATGAAGCTTTTCTGAGGAAATTTGAATGACTATAGAAATAATTTTGAAAATGAGAGAAACATGGTTGTAATGGGTGATATGAATGCGATAGTGGGATGTGATGAAATTTGCGTGATAATAGGTAAATGGGGAGTGCCTGGAGCAAATGAGAATGTAAGTTATCCCGTGAATGTCTGTGTTGGAAGGGGTTTATTCCTTGCAAACACCATTTTTCAGCACAAGATGACCCACAGGTATACATGGATGAGAAATGATGGAAGAGAAGTGCAAAAGGCTTTGACTAACTATGTGGTAGTGCATGAAAGATTGAGAAAAGTCATGCTAGATGCTAGAGTTGTGAGAGACGTCTATGGAGATGCTGACCATTTTGAGGTTCTTGTGGGAATGAGGCTCTGGGAGAAGTGGAGGTATGGTGTACGGGAGAATGGAGAAGTAAAAGTGCTGGCAAGCGAGAAGAAAAATCAGAAAAAATGCAGGGAAGAGTATCAAAGGAGGGTGACCAAAACTTTAGATGGAAGTGCAGGGAATGCAGTCCTGTGTGACGAGGTGTTTAAAATGTTTAGTGAAATACTATCAGAGGTTGTAAAATTATAATAGGAAACAAGGTCATGAGAAATAGGATTAAATAGGGAAATGCATGATGGATGGAAGAGATTACAATGCTGTGGAAGAGAAGAAAAAGGCATTTGGAAGATTGCTCAAAAGGAATGTACCAGTGGAAGTTCTGCAAACGAGAGAAGAATAAAAAATGTGTAAGCGGAATGTTAAGAAGCTGATAGAAGAAAGCAAAGAAGGAGCAGATGAAGATTCTGAAAGAAAGTTGAATGAAAAGTTTAAGGAAAATAAGAAACTGTACTGGAAGGATGTATGAGCAAAAATGTTAATGTGAGAAGAAAGGAAGGGGAGTTACTGAATCAAAAGGAGGAAGTGATAGGAAGATGGAAAGAGTATTTTGAAGATCTGGCAAATATAGGTGAAGGTGAGGTAGCAGCTGTTACATGCATGGTTCTGGAGGATGGAAGGAAGAGGATACAAGTGCAAGGGCCTATGGCAAAAAAAGGAGGTTAGAAGGGCAACAATGAGGCTGAAAGTAGGAAAGCACTTGGAGTGGATGGGAGTATGCCTGAAATGCTTTAGTATGGGGGAAAAAGTGTGATAAGAGTGGATGCATCTGATATAAAATTTAGCTTGGGAACAAAAGGTTGAGCCTGAGGATTGGGTAAAAGCTATTATTTTTCCTTTATTCACAAGAAAAGGTGCTAGAGATGTATGCAGCAATTATAGTGGAATAAGTCTGTTAAGTATACCAGGAAAAAAGTATGCAAGAATGGCGATTGTTAGAGTGATAAAGGTGACTGTATGCAGATTACGTGAGGAGCAAGAGGGTTTTAGGAAAGGTAGGGGACATATGGATCTGATTTCTGTGTAAAGGCGACAGTAGAAAAGTATTAAGCAAAAGACAGAAACTTGAATGCAGCTCTTATCAGTCTGGAGAAAGTGTTTGACAAAGTTATGTGGAATGCTTTAAGGGATGTGTTAAGGACATATGGGGTAGGGGGAAAACTGTTGGATAGTGTGAAAGCCTTCTACAGAGGAGCAAATGCATATGTAGGAGTAGATGGAGAGTTTAGCGAAAGTTTCAGTATATATGTGGGTGTGAGGCAGGGCTGCATGATGTCACCATGCTTTTTTAATATACTGATGGATTGAGTAATAAGAGAAATGAAAGCAAAACTAAGGAAAGTGGGTGCAGAGATGGAGTGTGGCAGTAAAGTATGGCGGCTAATGGCAAGCCCGTTTGCAGAAAATACTCTGTTGTTTGCTGAAAGTGAAGAAGAGTTACAAAAGGTTGTAAGTGTGTTTTATGATGTGTGGACACAGAAGTAGGTGATTCAAGGTGAATGCAAGTAAAAGAAAAGCAATGGTGTTCGAAAGGAAACAGAGTGAAAGTAAAGATTTTGCAAAACTATAGAATGGAAGAAAAAAGTGTACTAAACCATGTTTTGGATATGAGGGGAGAAAGACTGGAAGAGGTGAGAAAATTTAAGTATTCAGGAGCTGTCTTGGGTAAGTTTGGTGATATGGAAGGAGAGATAAGGGAGAGAGCAGTCACTGGGTCTCTTAACAGAATAATGAAGGGTAGAGGTGTAAGTATGGAAGTGAAGAGAGGATGTATGGCTTCTGTAAGGCGAGATACACTGATAAAAATCTTTCCTATCCTACGAATGTTTGGACATCATCCCTGAACATTCTGGGGCATCCTATGTGGTGGCCCTTGACATATTCAAAGCTTTTGACAGAGTGTGGCATAGTCCTCCCAACCCTGATCTATGCAGCTGAAACATGGGCAAGGAATGAATCACAGAAGTGAAGAATCTAGGCTGTGGAAACAAGCTATTTGAGAGGAGCATATGGTATGGCTAGATGGAATGAAGAAAGAAATGAGGGGGTGTATAAGAGATGTGGTATGGAAGGGAATGCAAAGGGAATGAACTGTGGAGTGGAAGAATGGGTGAAACATAATACTTTGAGGTGGTCTGGGTATGTGGAAAGAATGCAAGAATGGGTTTACAAGGAGAGTGTGTCATAGCACAATTAAAGGGGCTGATGTGAGAGGAAAACCACCTGTGACATGGGAAAACAGAGTGGAAGAGTACCGAAGGGAGAGAAATGGTGGAGGAATGTGTGGAATATTGTATGCAAGGAAGGCAAGTAAGGAGAGGGATAAGTGGAGTCTTTTGCCATGGCCACCCCCCTTGATGGGAGTTCCCTGAGGAAGCAGGCATCAGAGATAAAGATAGATAGATAGATACAGTGGGTGAACTTAAAATTTTGAGGTGGTTTGGGCATGTAGAAAGAATCCAAGGTGGGTAGTTTACAAGGAGAGTGTATGATATCATGATTAAAAGGGTTGGTGTGAGAGGCAGAACACCTGTGACATGGGGAAATAGAGTGGAAGAATACTGGAGAAACAGAAATATTGGAAGAATGCATGGAATGGTGTATATAAGGGAGGTAGGTAAGGATAGGATAAGTGGAGACTTTTTACCATGGCCACCCTCATAGTGGGAGTTCCTGGAGGGAAAAGGCATCAAAGATACAGGTAGATAGGTAGATAGATAGGTAGATAGACAGATAGATAGACAGATAGATAGACAGATAGATAGGTAATGCTGGCTTGTGTAAGAGATGCATGTGGCATGCATAAGGTGGGAGGTGGGCAAATTAGATAGAGTAGTGAGTGGTGGAATAATGAAGTAAACTGTTGGTGAAAGAGAAAAGAGAGGTATATGGGAAATACTTACAAGGAAGGAATGCAAATGATTGGGAGATGTAAATGAAAAAGTAGCAAGAGGTAAAGAGGAAAGTGCAGGGCGATTAAAAATAGGTCAAATGAGAGTAGGGGTGAGTGAGTATTAGCAGACTTCAGGGAAAATAAGATGTTTTGCAAGGAGATTAACTATGTGCAAAAAAAAACAGAACAAATAGGATCAATGATGAAGAAAGGGGCAAATGTGGAAAGATAATGAGCAGTTATGAAGTGAGGAGGCGATAGAGTGAGTATTTTGAAAGACTGCTGAATGTGTTTGATGATAAGGTGGCAGATGTAAAGTGTTTGGGCTGGGGTGGTATATGAATTGAAAGAGTCAAGGAGAGTGGTTTGGTGATGAAAGAAGAGGTAGTGAAAGCCTTATTAAAATTAAATGTGGAATGGTGGCTGCAGTGGATGGTAATGCAGACAAATTTCTTATGAAAGAGGGTGACTTTGTTGTTGACGTTCCTGAGGATCTTCACTGTATGTAGGATCATAATGAGGTGCCTGAGGATTGACAGAATGCATGTATAGTGCCACTGTATAAGGGCAAGAGGGATAAAGGGGACTGTTCAAACCACTGAGGTAAATGTTTGTTGAGTGCACCATGTAAATTATATGGAAGAGTAGTGATTGAGAGGGTTAGATTATGTAAAAAACATTAGATTGGAGAGGAACAGTGTGGTTTCAGAAGAGGTAGAGGATGGGTGCATCAAGTGTTTGCTTTAAAGAATGTGTGAGAAATCCCTAAAGAAACAGAAGGATTTGTATGTGGCATTTATGGATCTGGAGAAAATATATGAGAGGGTTGATAAAGATGCCTTGTGGAAGGTTTTAAGAATATATAGTGCAGGAAGAATGCTAGAAAAAGCAATGGGAAGATTTTTATTAAAGGAGTAAGGTGTGTGTAAGAGTAGATTCCAAATGAAGGCTGGCCTGTAGCACAGGTGTGTGATGTCACCATGGCTGTTTAATTTGTTTATGAATGGGGTGAAGAGAGGCACATTCACGTCTTGGAGAGAGCAGCAAGTACACAGTCTGCAGGGAATGAGGGGGAGCCCAGCACTGGTGGCAGATTCAAATGAGAAATTGTAGAAGATGATGATTGTGTTCAGAAGAGTGTGTGAAAGGAGAAAGTTGAGAGTAAGTATAAATAAAAGTAAGGTTATTAGGTTTAGCAAGATGGAATGATAGCTTAGATAGGGTGTGAGTGTGAATGGAGAGAAACTGGAGGAAGTGAAGTGCTTTAAATATCTGGGAATGGACATTACAGCAAATGGAAGCATAAAGAAAGTGAGTCATAAGGTGGGAGAGGGGATGAAGGTTCTGGGATCACTGAAGAATGTATGGAATGAGAGGTAATTATCTGGGAAGGCAAAAATGGATATGTTTGAAGGTATAGTAGTTCCAACAAAGTTATATGGATGCAAGGCATGGGCTATGGATGAAGATGTGCAGAGGAGGGTGGATGTGATGGAAATGAAATGTTTGAGGACAATATGTGGTGTGAGATGGTTTGATTGAGTAAGTTATAAAAGGGTATGACAGAAGTGTGGTAATAAAAAGTGTGGTTGGGAGAGCTGAAGAGGATGTGCTAAAATGGTTTGGACATATGGAGAGAATGAATGAGGAAAGGTTGACAAAGAGGATATATGTGTTAGAATTGGAGGGAACAAGAAGAATGGGGAGACCAAATTGGAAATGGAAGAATGGAGTGCAGAAGATTTTGAGCAATCAAGGCCTGTAAATGCAGGGGGTTGAAATGCATGTATGAGGTAGAGTGAACTGGAACAATGAGGTATACAAGGGTTGACATGTAGTCAGTGGACTGAACCAGGGTATATGACACAGCTGGGGGTAAACCATGGAAAAGTTTATGGGGACTGGTTGTGGATAGGAAGCTATTGTTTCAGTGCATTTTTCATGACAGCTAGAGAATGCATATGGGCAAATGCAGCCCTTGTTCATCTGTTCCTGGAGGTACCTCACAATATGCAGGAAATGGCAATCAGGTATGAAAATATATATAAAAAGGAAGATAAAACTTTTATAACTTCATTAAATATGTTGTACAGACTTTCCCTCTGGATGTGTGAAAATTTTGATATGTGTAGAGATATAAACAATGCTCTTAATGCTACTCACCTTAAATATATTGTGACAATGTTTAACATTTGTAGCGTCCAGTGTTCGATTCCTTGAATATATAAAGACGAATTCTGTCTTTATCCCCATTATGCTGACACAGGAATGAGCACAGGAGAAGGTTACGTAGTCTGTATCCACAATGTCAAATGGAGGATTAACTGAAATTTCACATTGTGCCATGAAATAACAAATAACATTAGAAAAATCAAATTATAAGTCTAAAAGAAACCAATGAGTCTGCTTGTCATGCATTGGTAAGAGACGTTAAAGATTTTGCTTTTTCATACATGTCTCAGAAATGAAAAGAAAATGAAAGGGTCAAGTTCAGAGTTCAGTCCAATCACATCCCTTCCAGCAATTACCTATTTGTACTGTACAGGGAGGGAGTTTTACTCTTGTGGGTCACCATCTCTTGACAATCCTTAACTATCATATAACATTCTAAATTTATGTAAGTTGTCTACATTAACCATATCCTCGGTTATTCTATTCCACGCATCCAATATGCATACTATATAATCATTTCTTTACATCCTTTTTAACAAGTTTCTTAATTTCATGTTATGTCCTCAGGTTGCTCTATCTCAACATCTGTCAAAGAACTGTTCACTATCCATATCACTGATCTCTTTTGAAAACTAAAAGCTGTAATCAAGTCACCCCTCATTCTCCTCTCTTTCAAGGTGGGTAAATTAAAAGCCTCCCATCTTTCCCTATAATTTAGTTCTCTTCTTTCTGGTTCTATCTTTGTTACCCTCTTTTCAACCTTCACTCTTTGTTCTTTGTGCTTCTCTAGCTGCAGTGACCAAACCTGAGAAGCAAATTCTATTTTCTGCCTTACGTAGGATATGAATAGCTGTTAAATATTTCCTTACCCATATACTTGAAGACCATTTTGATATTTGCCAGCAGTTTGTCTCCCTTACTATTTCCCTAGTATGGGACTCTGGCAACATGTTAGGGATGATGACTCCCAAGTCCTTCTCACACACAGAATGCTGAAGCTTATTTCCTGCCAGATAATAACAATATCGAAGCCATCTTTTGCTTTGACCCATTCTCATTACATTTTGCTTGGGTTGAATTTCATCAAACATATTTTACACCAACTCTGGAGTCTGTTTTGGTCCCCTTGTAAGCTGATGCAATCCTCCTCACTTTTTACTTCTCTCATAATCTTTGCATCATCTGCAAACATATCTAGGTATGATTTCATACCTTTAGGTAAGTCATTTACATAGATCAGTTAGAGTAATGGTCCCAGAACTGAACTCTGTGGTCCTCCAATGGTCACCTCAACCCATCCGGAAAAAGCTCCTCTAACATGCGTCCTTTGTTCCTTCCCATTGAGATAATCTTCTATTCATCAAAGAAGTTTTCCCCTTATTCCTGCCTGGTAATACAGCTTCTTAATGAGTCTCCCAAGCAGCACAAGGTCAAATGGTTTTTGGCAGTCCAAATACAAACAGTCCACCCAGTTTCCCTTTTGTCCAGGACTGAACTCTCTCTCTTGTAGAACTCGATGTTAGTTACACATGGCCTTCTTTCCCAAAAACCATGCTGGCATTCACTTAAGAATTTCTCCTTCACAGAAATTCACCCAATTGCTTTCTATTAATCTTTTCCAGAATCTTACACACCATGCTCATTAGCAAGACCAATTTGTAATTTGACTCTGGTCTCCTTTCTTATCTAAAGGTATGACGTTTGCCCTTTTCCATTACCTTAGCACTCTTCCTCTCTCTAGTAACATCCTGAACAGTAATCAAGTAGTTTATCTTACATATTTACACTCATCTTCAGCACATATGGAGAAATTTCACCAGGACCACAAGCCTTGTATGGGTCAAGTACTTTTAGTATTCTGTTTATACTCACATGAAAGATTTAAGCTAGGTGTAAGACTAGAACCAATCTTATCAACCAAAAGAGTAGAATATCAGATAGGTCAAGTGTAACTGCACCTGTTAGGTCAGGCAGTGTCACAGGGGACCTGAGAACAGAGGTCTCACCTCAAATATCTCAGACATGTTTACAATACCTTTACAAGTGAAACTTTAATGTTTTTTTTACATCAACACACAAATTATAAACCTATAATACTCTCTCAGAAATGTCTGATATCATAGAAGTGAATGAAATGTGGACCAAAAATACATGGAAAAAAAAATCCTGGAGGAAAAAAGCAATTTTTACTGTATTAATCCCTCACTGTCTACCCTAACATCCAGACTTCTGCCAATTTAGACAAATGCAAAGTAATGCACTTTGGTGCAAAAAATATAAATCACGAATACAAAATGCTTGTGAGGCAATCATCAAAAGTATAAGATGAAAAAAACCTTGGAGTGATGATTAGTAATGACCCAAAATAAAGAAAACAATGCCAACAAAGTCAACAGGGTGCTAAAATTTCATAACTCAAAATATGAATTACCATACAAAGAATGCAGTGCACATTTCTAGTCACCAAACCTAGTGAAATAAGAAGAAAAACCAGAAAAAGTTCAAAGAACAGCATCCAAACTAATCTCTTCACACAGAAATAAGCTCATGAGAAACAATTTAAAGACAAAATTATTCTCTCTAAAAAGGAAAGACTCTGACGAGACATTTATTATTCAAATGAGACTGCTGTTTCCTGTGTCAGCGAGGTAAAGCCAGGAACAGTTCAGAAAAGGCCGTATTCACTTGCTTCCATTCTCTAGCTATCATGTCATATCAAAACAAAATTATTAGAATTTGTATACCTTGCCCTAACAAATATTGATCTTCCCTTTCACATGCTCCTTAAAGCACCTAAGACCTCAGATCTCTCTCCCATCCCCTGACAAGCTTCAAATCCCATGGTTCCAAGCACTGCCACATCAACTCCTTTGTATCTATAATTCATTGTTTGAAGAGGACATGGCAGTGAATAGAATAGTTCTATTTGCTGCCATGTCCACTCCAGGGTATCTAAAACACTTCATTTCCTCCAATTCCTCTCTATTCAAACTTACACCCCAAATAACTTGTCCCTCAACCCTGCTAAACCTAATAACCTTCCAATTATTCACATTTACTCTCAACTTCCTCCTTTCACACATATTTCCAAAGGAAGTCACCAATTTCTGTTGTTTCTCATTTGAATCTGCCACCAGTGCTTAACATCAGCAAACAACAAGTTACAGTTCCCAGGCCTTCTCATTCCTTACAGACTGCACACTCGGCCCTCTCTCCAAGATACTCACAATTACCTCCCTCACCATTCCAACCATAAACAAATTAAACAACCATGTTTAAATCACACACCCATGCTGAGACCAACCTTTGCTTGGTGCCATTCACTCTCCTCTCTTCCTACTCATACTTGTACACATGCCTTACATGATAAAAACTACTCACTGCTTCAAGCAACATTCCTCCTATACCATATATTCTTAACACCTTCCACAAGGCATCTCTATCAACCCCATCTCCTAATCCATAAATACCATGTGCAAATTCATCTGTTTCTCTATTACTCAGAAACATTCTTTAAAGCAAACACCTGATCCAAACATCTTCTACCACTTCTGAAACCACTCTGTTCCTCCCTAATCTGATAGTCAGTACATGCCTTCACCTTTACTCCGTTCATGACTCTCAATCAATACCTTCCCATACAACTTACCAGGTATTCTCAACATACTTATATCTCTGCAAACTTATACCTCTATCCCCCTAGCTTTTATACAGTGGCACTGTGCATGCATTCCACCAATCCTCAGGCACCTAACCATGATCCATACATAAACTGAAAATCATAACCAACTAATCAATGACACAGTCAACCCCTTTCGTAATGAATTCATCTGCAATACCATCTACTCC
The DNA here is from genome assembly GCA_038088735.1 of Panulirus argus. Taxonomy (NCBI): domain Eukaryota; kingdom Metazoa; phylum Arthropoda; class Malacostraca; order Decapoda; family Palinuridae; genus Panulirus; species Panulirus argus. Next base: position 6,540 of record JAYMFT010281299.1, on the reverse strand, counting down.
AGACACCTTGCAACTGCAACATTTTATCTTATGCAAGGCTTCCACCACCTCCTTTTTCTTCACAAAACCACTCTCCATGACTCTCACCTTGCATACCACCCTAACCAAAAGACCCTACATCTGCCATCCTATCTCCAAACACATGCAACAGTCCATTTGAATACTTACTTCATCTCCTCCTTATTTAATCACTATCTGCTACCAATTTTCCTTTTGCCCCCTTCACCAGTGTTCCTATTTGTTTCTTGTTTATCACACATTATCAACCTCCACCTAGAACATCTTATTCTTCCTAAAGTTTACTGGTACTTGCTCACCCCAACTCTCATTTGTCTTCTTTTACAAAACTGCATCTTCCTCTTCAACTCCAGCTGCTTTCTCTTATACATCCCCCAATCACTTGCACTCCTTCCATGTATGTACCACCCAAATGCCTCTCTTTTCTCTTTCACAAGCAATTCTCCTTCTTTATCTCACCACTCACTATTCTTTCTAACCTGCATACCTCCCACATCTCACATACCTTATGCATTTCTTGCTCATACCAGCACTGCTGCCCTAAATACCTTCTATTCCTCACTCACATGCTTTGCTTCATTTGCTCTCACTTTTTGCTATTTTACAATAAATTTCTCCCAGTATTCCTTTACATAAGTCTTTCTTCCAAGCTCACTTACTCTCAACACTCTCTTCTCCCTGATATTGTTTCCTCTTTTCCAAAAACCTATACAAATCTTCACTCCCATCTCTACAAGAAAGTGATCAGACATCCACCACCTGCCCTTCTCAGCACACATTCAAAAGTCTCTGTTACACACCTATCAATTAATATGCAATCCAATAATGCCTACTCACATACACATGCATGCCCCTCTCTGTAAACCAGATATTCCCAATTACTAGTCCTTTTTCAGCACACTCCACAACCTCTCCACCATTTCCATTCATAATACTGAATGCTCCCTAAACATATCCTCAACTGCCAGTCAGATTACCCAACACTATCGCTCAGTCTCTTACATCAAAACTACTGACACACTCACTCAGCTGCTCCCAAAACAGGTGCATAAGCACTAATAATCACGCATCTCTTGCCATCCACTTTCGTTTTTACCAACATCAGTCAAGTATTCACTTCCTTACACTCTTTCACACCCATAACACCTGCTTCTGGGGTAGTGCTACTCCTTCCTTTTGTCCTCTCACCAACCCCTGACCTTACTGTTACGACATTTTCAATCCATTCTTTCCCTTTATCCTTATATTTTTTTGTCAGAACCAGAACATACAGATTTGTTTCCTCAAACATACTATCTATCTCTCCTCCCTTCTCATCTTGGTTATACCCATACATATTTAGACATCCCAGCCTGAGCCTTCAAGGATGATAAACAATCCCAGTTTGGCTTCTGATTCATCTTTTAGAAACTGAAAAACAAGAATGGGGGTTTCCAGCAACCGGCTTCCACCCTCTTAATCACCCTCTAAGACACACAGAGAATACCGAGGTAGAATTCTTTCAAAAACATGCACAACTTTATTCACCTTAGAGAAAGATTTAGTAATCACAAATAAAGGTATGAAGATAAAATATAGAAAACATAATGCAATGTGGGCAAAAAGTCTTTTCAGTTGTAGAATGACTGGGCAATGAAATAAACTACCTCCAAATGTAATAAAAAAAAAATCAGTATCTTCAGATCAAGGCTAAAGATACTTCTGTGATAAAGTGTTATCAGTAAATAAACCCGCTTAAGTGACACTAAACCATGTTTTTTCTTAATCAGAATCCAAACCATGTGCATCCATTCATTTCACGTTGGGGATCTTTTTCCTAATCATACTTTCAAACAAAATTTCCATTGCATCTAAATTCCTACATACTACATGATGATTCTATTCAACTTTTTTCCTGCCAGCAGTTGAGCTGGATAAAGAGGTGGGTGGGGAGGTGCTTTCTGCTTTACTATCCTGTTTCTGCCACAATCTAAGCAATTATCACATAACCGCTTCATGGCCCATCAGGTCTCCTATTTTCTGTCATCCAGTGTACTCATACATCTCATGTCGTATCACCCTTCCCTCATCATTACCTTTCCTCCTACCACCTTCCCTCTTTATTATCTTTCCTCCTACCACCTTCCCTCCACATACCCCTCCCTATCAGCACCTTCCCTCCGAGTTAATGCAAGTACATGTGCTAATTTACCAGTATTAAGTAACGTGCCTGGAGCATTTGTCGCAGTTGTAGCAATACAACATATGTACATCTGAATAATATATAATGCAAAACACATGATTCTGTATACGTAAATAACATAAAAGGAGAGACCAATGGTGCTGTACATGTAAATAACATATAAAGAGAGACCAATGGTGCTGTATATGTAAATAACATATAAGGTTAGAACACATGGTGCTATTCATGTAACTGACTTATAAGCCAGAAGAGATGGGGCTCTTCATGAAAATAACATATAGTCATAGCGAATTAAGCAGTACATGTAAATACCATATAAGGCCTAAACACATGGTGCAGTACATGTAAATGAGACAGACTTCCAACAGACCCATTATAAATGCTGACCTACTTATAATTATGCATATAATTCAGAAGACGTGTTACGTAATAATAATTGTAGACTGCGTAAATGTACTTGTAGTAATAGAACCCAAAGTACGTACTGCTGCACTTGCAATAATCAACCCAAATCATACTGCTTTAACTGTTGTAACTGAGCTAGGGATATAATACTCTACAGTCCGTACTATACCACAAAAAAAATCTTAAAAACAGGGAAACGCAAGTCCATGGATCAACAAGGAAACATTGGATAAATAGAGATGCACACCACCAACGTGAACTAATTTGAGCATCCTGCAAAAAACGTACAGATGAAGCATACTTCATCATTACCTCGATCTCTCACTCACTGGTATTATATAGTGGTATACCACGGCTGTTATAACCAAAGCCCCTACAGTTCAACTGCCTTAGTGAGTCAGTGTCATCCTGGGCCATCTACTTACAGTCCATTGGAAATCGAGTATTCTCAGCTACCGTGCACATCAAGCTCATAATGCTTTTGGTGAATCCGAACAATACATAAGAGTAAAAAATCAAAAACAAGAAAATAAACGAAGAATGTGTTGGGTGTATATGATCCAACGAGATGAGCATAAGTAAGTAAGTACGGTTTACTTTGAGTAAAGGCGTTTGTTGAATTCTCTTCATCTAGAAAGACTCAGGGAGGAAGAACCACAAAGAAGAAAAGAATTCCACAGGTTTGTTCTAAGCAAGATAACCAAGATATCTTGTGTCTCATCTTATGGTGGTAAATAAAACAATTTGTACTCTTACAAATGGATAAACAGAAAATGTGGTATTGTACATTTCATTTAATGAGATAAATTTGGTGTACTGGTACTCTTAATTGAAGCCAGAATGTGTGCTGCGTTCTTATAATGAATAAAACCAGACCATGTGCCGCTGTACATGCAATTAGTTAAACACAGGACAAGTACTATTTATTTGTAAAGATGTATAACATCAGAATTCCTTCTATGTAATGCCAAGTAAACCTAGAATATGTTTTGCTGCATTTACAGTAAACAAAAACAAGTCATGTGTACTTTAAAAACACATATCCAGATCATGTGTTGTGGGTCTGTACCAAATAAAACCATGATCAGAGGCTCCCAACGAGGGCGGTAACACCCTCCCCCCCCGCCCTCGGTAGGCAATATTTAACATTTATTGGGGTATAAACCCTATGGGGCGCTTAGATTTCAGTGTGATGAATATACGAATATACAACTAATAGGGAAGCATTAATCATTTCCATAAGACACGCGTAACAGCTTCCCACCCAAAGACCTCAATGTAACAAGAACCGCAGTTCGGTGGCGTTGGTGTTTCTGCTTCACAGTAGTTATATGATGTTATGAAAGTATTCGAATATATAAAAAATCACAAACTATATAAAAATATAAAAAAATCACAAAATTCTTTATGTACTGCAATTTTCTTAATGTCTGTAATTCTTGTAAGATTCATTTGAATATCTAAAGGGGAAGGGGACATCAGCCATCATTGCTTCTTGAAAGGGAATGCTGGGTTGAGAAAGGATGAGAACTTGCTGTACCGGTTATAGTCAATAAAACTAGAAACGCGAAGTGTAAGTACAAGGATATAAAAAGTCAGAACACGTGCTGCTGTACTTGTAGAATTAGAGAAACTCAAAGTACTTTCTGCTGTAACTGTATTTTATAAATCATTACTTGTTTAATACACAACACTTAATTTTTCTTTTACGTTGGAGACTCCAGTCTCGGACAAAAGTCCACATCAAGAGCGAGCCTTCACTGAAATTTAGAGAGATTAATAATGAAAGAAAAAAGAGACAAGGAGAAGTACTTACGAATTTTGGAGAAAGTGAGAAACCTGTCTTCTAATATGTGCCAGATCATAGATACTGGAAAAGACATGAGAGCGTAGAGAGTTCTAAACTCTCGAGGTCTAGGGAAAGAAACAGTTATCAAAACGGCCCACCCTTGAGTTGCCGACGGTCATACAGTAACAATGTGACGCAACATCTTACCGAGAGTATTGCGTGGTCTATCTAATGGTGGGGACACAAACAGCCTGCTCTCGGGAGTAAAATCCAAAGCAATACCTATAAAAGAGGGAAAGTAAATCAACATTGCGGCGTAGAGCAATCGGGTCAGGCTTTGAAGTTAGCCTGGGAGAATTTTTAAGTCGGACCACTTTCAACTCAACTCTGTCAAGTAAGGATGCAGAGCTAGAACCACCCCAGATGTGAGAGCAATACACCATACAAGGACGGATCAATCCTTTGTATAAACGGAGCAGCTGTTCGGAATAAAAGAAATTTCGACATCTAAATAAGACTCCCAATTTTTATGAAGCAAACTTAACTATTTCCGTAATGTGGGATTTCCATAGACTGGATGTTACAGTAATACCAAGTATTTTCTCTGAGTCAAGAGGTGGAGTTACAGAACCATCAAGGGAGAGAGGAAAGTTGTGAGGAATATTCAATAAAGAGATTGGTAGAAACTGCGTCTTGGAAGCATTAAACTTAACCAGATTTCGTATACCCCACTGAGATATCCTGTCCAACTCTGAGTTTACTTAGACAAGATGCAGATCGAATGAGAGAAAGAGGAGAATTGAAGGATGTGGAGGAATGCAGCGTTCAGTCGTCAGCGTATGAGTGCATTTGGTTATTTGTGGAAGAAAGGAAATCGTTGATAAAAAAAAAGGCGAAATAGTGTAGGAGACAGGACAGAACCTTGAGGGAAACCGCTGTTGATGGAGAAAGGGGGAGGGGTTGAACCATCAACATCCACGGAGATATATCCGCCGGAAAGGAAGCTAGATATGAGGGAGCAAAGTGAGGTAAGGAAGCCAAAAGAAGGAAGCCTATAGATGAGACCCCTATGCCACACCCTGTCAAAAGCTTTGAATAATCAAGGCCAACTACATAGGATTCCTCAAAATCCTTCAGGGATGATGACCAGATATTAGTAAGATAGGAAAGAATATCGCAAGTGGATCTCGCCTTACGGAATCCATACTGGTGATCAGAGAGAAGACTGTGATTTTCGAGGTGTTTAAGGATATGGGAGTTAAGGAGGGATTCAAAAACTTTGGAAATGGTAGATGTCAAAGCAACAGGGAGATAGTTAGAGGAGAGAGGTCAGAATGGTCACCTTTCTTAGGGATGGGATGTATCAAAGCATGTTTCTAAGGAGAAAGAAAAGTTTTGGTTTTTAGACAGAAACGGAACAGACGAGCAAGCACAGGTGCAAGTTCAGAGGCACACTCCTTCAGTACACAGGGATGGATGTCTTGTTTGTGTCTAGAGAAAGATGTGCTTTTCGGACAATCCGAAAGAGATTACAGGAAGATTCATAGGATTGGTAAGAGGAGCATCAGGGGAAAGACAGCTATAGTACCATCAGGACGGAAAACTGAGGGAAAGGTGGAGCGAAAGAAGTTGTTAGAGATGCCCTTGGCTAAAGACCAGAAAGACCTATCCGTGGATGACGAGAAGTTATCGCACTTCCTTTCAATACAGGAACATTTCGCCTCATGGATAACGCGTTGGCAGCGATTGCGGACAGTGATTAAAGCTGAATGGGAGCCTGAGGTAGGAGAGGATTTCCATGCCCGATACGCCTGATCCCTTGCCTGAATGGCCTCAGAGCAGGAACGGTTGAACCATAGATTGGATGAAGTAGTCTTGGAGGAAGAGGGGATAAATGTTTCCATTCCCGCAAGAACAACCTCTGCAATTCGTTTGGCAGAGACAGAAACATCACCCCATAAGAGACAGTAAATTACCCGGGGAAAGTCAGAAAAGAAGTTGCGTAAGTTATTCCAGTTAGCTTTGTTCAGGTGCCAGTATTTATGCTTAGAAGGGGCTGCTGGAGGGGTAGGTGCCGTTAGAATAGATACATTTATGAGAGTATGATCAGATGAACCAATTGGGGGTGAGATTGTGTATTTACAGC
>JAYMFT010281288.1:0-10487 GCA_038088735.1 Panulirus argus | reverse complement strand
TTTATATATATATATATATATATATATATATATATATATATATATATATATATATGATTAGTGATTAATATACACAATTCTAGGTTTCCCTTCATGGTCAGTAAGACACTAAAATGAGTCAAACCTTCATCAAATATGATTTTTCCGCACTTTTAGAAATGGAAGCATAAACCATCTCACTCGAGGAAGCAACTATGGCAAGACGGTCTCAGCAAGTGGACCCGTCTTATGAAGAGTAACCTTATAACACACAACCAACAGCTCGTCTGCATAACTCGCCCTGTTATCAGTATACAGGGTAGAGAAAACCGGTTGGTTTAGACTTCGTCAAAGCCTCCTGGAATTCTTTATCTTTCCTACACGTCAGTCAACCGCTAATCGAGTTGTAAAATGCTTATCAGTTTTGTTTGATCGCCGCAAGCAAAGGATTATGCTAAATCCACCCAAAAAAAAGAAAATAAAAAGTGTAAAAACTTAAAGCTATGAACATTAAACTCTAGGGAATGCCAACACCATTATTACTGGACGAAAGAATGACTCAGGGTTGAATAAAAAGTTGTAGTTTATCATTTGCTGTATAAGTATATGATCTCATGTATGGTTTATTGTCTCCATGAAGAATATATACGTTAGAGAACCTAAGTGTAGGTGGAACTTGGGGGTCAGAAACGACATAAATTTTGAAGCAACTGGACCGTAATGAAATCTTTGTCAGTGAGATTCCCTCTGCTAAACAACGTATAAAGACATTGCATATATATATATATATATATATATATATATATATATATATATATATATATCATTAGAAGAACATTAGTGTTTCACAGTAACACTTTGTGTTGAACCCACAAACGAGTGTGGAAACCAGAAAGATGGTGACACACAGATATATCCTAATAAGAATGGAGGATGATAAACATCTTGAGGATGAGATACTGAGAAGTGTTTCTTGAACAACACATATGAAAGGAAATTACCTTCTCGGACCGGAATACTCGATCACTTTGAATATCCGTTCGACCAAATATTCATAATCGTCCGAAAGCAATAAAAAGATACCTTAAACCATTAATGTGTTTATCTTATGTTAATACTGGATGCCAGAACCATAAATGTAGCCACAAATAATAAGAAGAGAATAGGCGAGATAACAGATTAAGTAGAAAAAAAGTTGAGAGAAAATATAATGCTGTGTTATTTTCGTGAAGCATTATCATAATTCGAATCGATAGGGAACGGGACATAAATCAATACTCTGGCGTGCCAATAATAAAAGCACTTGAGTCAGAATTCGAAACATCATAAACCCAGCCATCAAGACACCCCGCCAAGTCCCAGCGTCTCCGGCTTGTAATTATTAGAATAATAATATTTTTCAAAGATTTTGTGAAAATTCGCTTCGTATTTATTGGTTATCTATTGGTATGGGAAAGAACTTTGAGACTTTTTCTGTGATTATTTCAAGTATAGAAGAGTTTCATTGTGGTATACTTCAATTTTCAAACAAAAATTTTTTTGGGGGTAAAAAATACCCTGAACTGTTATTACCTGAAAGGGTGTGCCGTTTTGATAACTGCTTCTTTCCTTACACGTCAAAGCTTTGGAACTCTCTACCATCTCATGTCTTTCCCAATAACTATGACCTAGCTCATTTCAAGAGGCAGGTCTTTCACTTTCTCAAAAATTCGTAAATACTTTCCTTGTCTTTTCTCTTCGTCTCTTAATTCTCTCTATTTTTCAATTAGGGCCCGGCCTTGATGTGGACTTTTGTCCGTGACTGGAGCCTGCAACATAAAAAAAAAAGGAATTTTTCTTGCCTAGTTTAGATAGTATCTAAACCAAAAAATCTAATCGACCTTGCCCTAGAAATATATTTCTAAGGTAAGGTCGTTAAGGTTAGTTTAGATACTAACTAGATAGTCTAGAAAAAGTTTCCTTTGCTTCAAGGCCCCAACTACTTGGACGGGCTACTCTAATTAATATGTAGCGGTAACAGAAAGATGATAGAACTCCAAAATACAAAGAAAAAAAAGTTAAGTAGGAGCATGGTTTAGAAAAAACATAAGTGTGAAACAATTTGGTACGTCCAAATTTAGGTCGACCCAAACGCACCCTAAATTGAAACACTATTTTTTTTCGGTTGTTAGAATTAGTATTAAATGCAGTAAATCTAATGGAAGAGCCATTACAATAATCTTGATATACTTGTATTTGATCTTTTCTTACTCTTCTCTTTCCTAAAGTTGAATAGATTTAATTCGTTTCATTGTCTTTGTTTCTTAGTCCAGCAATCCTCTTAGGAGGCTCCTTCCCTCTGTACACACCATTCAGTCTGTCTCTTTTCTCAAGTAAGGTGACTAAAACAGTACAATATACAAGCTAGGGACGCATCAGTGATCTGTAAGAGGGGAGGATAATTTTCCTGGACCTTAATTCGATAGCCCTACCTAAAAATCTATGAATCTTTACCCATATTGCCATTGTACTGCTTTCCAAGAGTTAGATCAACTGAGAATATCATGCTCAAGTCTCTCATCATTAACCTTATGTAATTCAATAGTATCCTTACCGTTCCTTGCGTACATGGTTTTACTAATATGTAAAACTTTGTACTTGGATATTCAAATTCATTTGCTCCAGTGTCTCTTCTCCATTCGTTTGTCTAATGTCCATCTAAAGATGCATACGTTGTTTCTGATGTAGATTCATTTTCTATCTAAGTTTCGTCTACAGAATTCTATACCTAGCAATACAGCACACCACTGTGGTAATGAAAGGAAATAGTCACGACATTTAAAAGCAGAGTGCCCGTAGCTTACCCACCTCGTTAAAGGGAAAAATAAAATAAATTCTTATCACATTCATTTATTATGCAACGATAATTTATATTATATACATCTACCACATTTCATGCACTCTCCACACACATACCTCTCACACTAAAAAATATGTTTGCTGTGGTCAGAACTATGAAGTTACCATGACCGTACAACCTTAAGGATGGTAGTCAAGAACTCCTCCAGCTTGATATTGAAAACAAAATGCGAGAACCTTCTCACTTGTAATTCATCTTCACTACCATTAACGACTATTTTTTTACCTGTTGATTTTCACGGCTAAGATTGCCATCCTCTAGGCGAAGCTATACAATAATCGTCCTTATTTACTCTGAGCACTGGATATCCTCCCGTTGATCAAGGATGCTGTTCTGGTTGTCAGATTTCCTTGTTACTGCAGCGCCTCACCTCACATCATATAGTAGTACCTTCCACGCTAACAGTGAGTGCTGGGCCCCACTATAGCTACTTCTGGGACGGCCTGGAAGGTTTCCATGCCAAACCGGCTCCCGCCATCAAGATGAAATGCACTAGATTCCTGTCAATGCTGAGACAACATCCTTACAGCCTACGTTCCCAGCTAATGTCACAGTGATCTACACTAGTTTGCACATAATATTTACCCTTTCCCCTCGATACAAGCACATACCAGTATCAATTATGGCAATAATTCTTACTTCGCTGTACTAAGCGTTTGTTTATATCCGTTCACCCACAATGTTGCCAACGCTAACGACGCGATATCCCAAGGAATGCATGCTTCAGGCCCGCCAACTTCAAATTCACTTGAACCCGCCCCTCTTGAAATAATATTATTGAAATATCTGAAGACTGTGGCCCCCCACTTTGTTACGTCTAACCATTTTGATGCTTGATCATTAGTAATTACTCTTTGTTTACAGCCAATCAAGCAATTTCCTAACCACCGAAGTGCAACCAGATTTTATGTGACAACTTTTGTTACTAACTAACCTTTGATGTACAACTTTATCGAATACTTTTTGAAAAACTAAAGATGACATAAACTGCTTTTCTTTCATCATACATGTTGTTATATCATGAAAAATTCAGCAATAATCATACCAGAGAACGGGATGTCACTGTGACGGGCCTGGCTAGGCTTGGCCCCGATGAACCTTAAATGGGTTCCTGGCCCTACCTCGCTCACATATGAAGAAACAGAGACTATGTATTGTGCCATTTACTCGCAAAGATATGAGGGAGGAGTTCATGTATCATATATGTATGATAATGTCATGTATATATCTAAGAATTTAGGATTGTGGCCTTATAACATAAATTGGCTGTTATGCAGCGTAACTGTGCCGGGTAGAGATCTTTTAGGACCTTAGCTTGATCCTGGCCGAGGAAATGTTGACCCCACTTTCCTTATAGAAAGGTCATGAGATATTCTTTCATTTGCTTAATTATCAACTTATCTTACTTTAATCATATGACCCCACTTTCCTTATAGAAAGGTCATGAGATATACTTTCATTTGCTTAATTATCAACTTATCTTACTTTAATCATATGACCTAGGGTATTCTAGCTAACTTTGCTTATCTTTGCTCAACCCTACCTTACTTTATCGTGCCTAGACCTTATCATACCTAATTCAGCCTTGATTTACCCTACTTCATCTTACCGTAATATTACCTTCCTCATCTTGTCTTAGTTTACCCTACTATAGTTGCTAAGACTCTTAGATGTTTTGGGTCTGTAGGTCCTTAAACTCTTTTGTTCCTTAAGGCCTATGTTTGCTTAGACCCTATAGTTGCCTAGAGTCTATAGTTACTTAAACTCTATCGTAAAGTAGGGTCTGTAGTTGCTTAGAGCCAATAGTTGCTTAGGGTATATGGGTGCTCAAACCCTATAGTTGCTTAGGGTCTGTGGTTGCATAAACCCCATTGATACTTAGGGTCTATAGGTGCTTAGAGCCTATAGTGGTTAAGGGTGTATAGGCAACTAAGAGAGACTGGAAGAGGGGAGCTGGAAATCCTCATCTCCAGCATCACTTTTGCACAATGAGTAAAATCAGGAAATTTCTTCCTTCTAGATCTGAACCACAATCTCAATATTTCATCCCTAGAGGTGGTGGAAGGAAATGATGTTTGAATCAGTTCAGCCGAGACCGTCTTCGTCCAACTATTCCTGGAGTCCAGCGGCCGCCAGGGAGACAAGCTCTTCCAGGTCTGCGTTACAGCCCGTGGTCTCCAAGGTAGCTTCCCTGAACTCTCTACCAGCTAGGGTAAGACGAACTGGACTGTCAATGGAGGCTCCCAAATCGAACAATTTACGGTAATCCATTCATCTAAAACATGTGAGCCAAATCATGCGTCAGTTCGTCGAGTTTTTCAGAGATACCGAAATCGATAATTCTGACGGTAAGGTTAGGGAAGTCACTGATAATCATGTTCCATCCATGAAGGTCACAGTGACAATAGCCCGCGGTATGGAGTATTTTCACTAATGACACCAATTCTACGAATACTCTCGGGGCGTCTACAACGCTTGCACTCTCCATGAAGGTATCATATCACTGTCCTTCCTATAAATCCATCACCAGACTGAGAGGTTCCATGTGTACACCATGAAGTCGGAGAGCAAATGCAGCTCCGTGGAGCTTCTGCAAGACAGTAGCTTCCTTATACATCTCTGGTGAGTCGGACTCTTCGTAATATTCTTTGATAGCTACAGGTAGAATGATCCGCTATAAACTTCGTCAGATGCTTCTCAACCGATGAACTCACCTTTATGCATGCCTTCCAACCGAATGACGGGCAGTTGCTCTGGTACAGCCCACTCTATACCGAGGTCAAAGATTTTACTGCAGCACATCTTGAAAGTACGTCTGCTCGACATCAACGATATCACAGATCTGGATTCCTTACCAGTCTGCTCAATGTAAAACAAGATACAGCTTATACAAGATATTCTGTAAACATAGCCCGCGGAATTTTCTGGCGAGTTTTTGAATAAGATATTCTTAATAGTATTGTTATTGCTGAAGGTTACATTCACATTACAGGTTTTAAGAACACTGGAGAGTAACATAAAATCATCATTAAATGGGAGACCTGAGATATTCTTGTTATCAAGGGGAGATTTTTGGTTATCCTTGTAGAATATATCTTTTCAAACTCATCTACAATAAATTCTGGACTGCCTATACGTCATGCCATAAGGAACATCGACTGGAATGTTGATTGTTAAACTCTTTAATGTTGAGCTGATTAAAAATTCATAATTTACACGACACATACTTCATCCCAAATATATTCTGTTCATCGGTAAGATTAGAATATAAATTTTAAAAGATAATCCTGCACACTAGGCATTGTATTTTGCTATCGTTACATAGAAAGTAGACTTCTTTTTAAATTCATATCAATTGTAATATTAGGTAGTTTGTCGAGGCTCCTGTTACGCAAATCTGACCACCTGGACTCAAAGTGACAGTAAGGGTGCTTATGGCCTTCTCTTTTTGAACTGTCATTGCTCTGTATTAGATATACTCCTTTCTTTACGTTGTTCTTATGTGTCCAACATGAGTTATATGAAGGTTGTATAATAAGTGTAAAGGAATAACATCTAATCTAATGAAATACGAGGCCAGAAAAACTAATAGCAAATTATAATAGTTTCCCATAAAAATGTTTTCTCTAAATAAAATTCTTTCATAGAAAATATGTGTTTTTGGTAGCCTTCTCTAAAATCTTTACATATTGAGTCATAACCCTTATACTTCTATAGTTTCTTCAGAGGAGTGTAGAGCTTTATTGATTTCAGTTATATAAAAGAACCATAAACTGATCTCATATCTCATTACAAAAAACATGTTTGATATCGCCTTAATTTCCATAATCATCAGGGAATTCTTAATAGTATCGAATGAGCTTTTTGGGAAAGTATATAACGCCGTTACTCTAGCACTCTTCTTCCTCCCCCTTGAATGATTAACCACTCTCAACAGTGCACATTAATTTTATATGGAGATTATGACCGTTGAACATTATCTGCATTCAGCCATATCTTCAGTTTTGATAAAATTCAAATTTTCCTGTCTTACCATATCAAGGAGGGCATGATCATGTACTGAAAAAATAATGAATATAGTTCTCAACGTTGGCAGGCTTCCTGTAGATCTTATAGGATAAGTGATCAGATTCCTTACTTATCAACTCATCAAGAAACAGCAGTTTGCTTTCTTTTTCCCATTAAAGCTATAAATGCTACTTGATTCATTAAAGAAAACATCACAGTCTTTGGAATATGGCCATAAGGACCACACATCATCAACGTATCTAAGCCAGACTTTTGGATAGTTACTGACTGAAGTTAGAGTCTCGGTCTCAAAATATTCCATGAATTAGTTACTGGGAATGAAACTAAGAGGATTTCCCATGGCTAGACCAAATTGCTGTCTATAAAGATGTACCTTCATCATCTTGGAAAATATTATTGGACACACAAAGTTCTAAAAAGTCAATGAAAGTTTTTATGGGCAGGAGTAAGGTTATTTCTTCCAAAGGTATGTGATATTTTGTTCAGTTGAGACTTCAGTAAACAAGGATTGCACATCAAAACTGACGAGTTTATGCTCAGCCAAATTATGTATAACATATAATGAAGAGATTTTTCCTTGAGCATAGCTAAGGTGTTTAGCTAACCATTTGGATAATATATATATATATATATATATATATATATATATCCTTCCCAAATATATATATATATATATATATATATATATATATATATAAAATTGCATGTATAAAATTCTATAGTTTGTGCTTTCAAGTTCACTATTTTAATCTGAATTTATTCGAGGTATTCAGTACTTTATATATAAAAATGCAGGTGTCTGGGCATATAAGATTTATTCAACTTCTCGATGTCCAGCTACGACGTTCCCTCCAAAGTCCAAGTGGAGCGCCTGTTCGGGAACGGGAAGACTTTGGCAGAAGGATCGTTTGGTACCTCATATATCGTAAGATGGAACGATAGCATTGCAGTATTAAAGATTTTACAGGATTTTGTCTCTCCAGAGGCATTTGATCTGGAAGCCTACTTCCTGGAGAAGGTGAACGGTGCCGGAGGAGCCCCAGGACTTCTGGCAGTCTGTCATGATCCTCCAGCTCTATTGACAACCTTCGTGGGACGTCGGACCCTCGATAGCCTACTCTCAAATCACCATTTACCCGACAAGTACCTGGGAATCATTGGTTTGCAAATTTGCCTCCAGTTGAAAGAGATCCATGCAATTGGAATTGTACATCAAGACCTCCACTCCGGCAATATTCTGGTGACAGTACCTAAAGACCTTTCACTCCCGCCCAAGGCCAGCATAATAGACTTTGGCTCGGCAGTTTACGAAGAGTCTGCCCTTGCCCTCCAACCTGCTGACGACAGGTATCACAACATGAAAAACTGCGACGGCAGCAGCGTTGCTCCCCTAAGGGAAGATGTGACTTACGTGAGAGAGCTGCTCTCTGATATTTTTGATGCAATGCTCGAGGCAGCACCCGAGCCAGCTCGCAGACTTGCACAAAAAGCCTCAAGTGGCTGCATGGACTCTTTAGATGAACTAATACCCGGCCTGAGGCAAGTCTTTAGTGACTAACGCAACAGCGCTACAACTATACACCGTGCCTGTCATAAAATTTAATTACGTGGACAAGACAGGGAAGTTAACACATTTTTCCTGTGAAAAGGCTATCAATAACAGAATATCAATTGAGATTTTTCTTGGTCAAGGAGTAACAGCTACTAACTGAATTACCTTTGCTCCAGTCGGTAAAATGGTCATAATTTTTGTGCATGATTAAACAAAGCATTTATTCTTATCCTGTTCTTATACTATATTTATGATGCTTAAGTCTAAAATAGAGAGCCTTAAGTTCTTTCTTCTTTCTTCTTTGCTGGGTTTTATAGTCAGCGATCTATAAGGAAGGTCATTAGGCATGCAACCCTATTCAATACTGACTTTGCAGTCTTGTTCCTATAAGCTAAATGAATCTTAACCTTAGCTAAAATATATATACATACATAATAAATATGAAATAATGTAAATATGGAAAAAAAAAAAAAAACAGAAAATGTTTAGTGGTTGCTGCACCAACTGGACGGCAGAACCGCCCAGTCGGCACTGAACCCACTGCTTGTAGTTAAAGAAGGAACTACAAAGGAGATAGGCCTGGTAGAGATAAGCCTTCACCGTACATGGCATATGAATTATAAAACAGTATAATCAGCAGACCACCAGCCCGACACCACAATGGAACCCATCAAGGTACCTTCCCGCTCCACCCGGGACCGAGGTTGACATAGTCACCCACCACACCCACGGCCCCAGGTTGGAGGGAGAATACCTCGTGCCCAGGCCAATCGTAGCACGGAGCCGATGCTCCACCTTCATCAGTTTAGTTTTCCTGAGGAAGATAATCAATAGATTGATAATACTTGGGTTGTCCCCGAGTATATTTTCTATTGTGAATCGCTTTTGTTTTGATCTTAAGCACTGTATTAGTTTCATCCTCTGCTGCGCAAATTGTGTGCAGCAGAGGAAGATATATAAAAAGAAAACATATACAAAATTCAAATCAACGGGAACCGATGAAAATCGCTAGAAATTAATCATAATTTTTCAGTACCTGATTCTTCTGTTAAAATGTCTGTAGCTATGTCTATGTTTTTAAAAGCACTATGGATATGTGATATCATAGACCTGGTAGATGAGTGTAGTCGTATAAGACTTATCTTTAGTCAGTTATGTTATCCTTAGTGGTTTGTGAACAAGGCTTACTGGAAAGCTAGGGAGACATTTCATGCATGTAATAACAAAAATGTGACAAATGATGATCAACATAGCTAATGTCAGACAGGTAGAAACATTACTTGTAAGGTTGCCTTCCAATACAATAACTCTATCCGTAAGACTTTAATAAAAAGTAGGCCAAATCATCCAACAATTGGAAGTGTTTATGCCGTCTAATGTAAAGCATATAAAGATGTAAACACTGGCCAACCCGAAAAACTGTAATTGAGAGATGCTACTGGAACCAGCTCTCAGCACGAAGGGTTGACCACAAAAAAGCGATCGCTAAACACTGTCATGAAAACGATCACCCTTTAGACCTTAAAAATCCAGTTATTTTACACCCCTCTACTGAATATTCTACACGTAACGTCACTGAATCTGTCTTAATTGCTAATTCTAAGGATTTAAGTTTGTCCCCAGGCAACTATAAAGCCCATCCTATCATCATCCAAATCATTATTAAAAAACAGTAAAAAAAAAAAGCCTAGAATTAGTCCAAGAGGCATCTAGCTACGCAGCTCAACCTCCACTCCCCCTAACCACAAGGCAACCCCCACTTTCCCCTTAACGGTCACAGTCGGTCAGGCCAGCAGTGTGAGGTATATGAGGCTAGGCACCAGACGGAACCCCGTGTGTGATTTTGGGATTTAAATAACGTTGTTGATTATTGGTATCTGATGAGGTGGATTGTTTCCATGAAACATGTTGTGCCACATGTATTGAAATAAGTTACATGCTAAATAAAACTACATGAACTCTTACTGAAGTGCGTTTCCATATATATATATATATATATATATATATATATATATATATATATATATA
>JAYMFT010281277.1:0-10487 GCA_038088735.1 Panulirus argus | reverse complement strand
TAGAATATATATATATATATATATATATATATATATATATATATATATATATATATATATATATTATGCACATGTATGTGTTTATATTATGAGGTCTCCTCTTGTATGCAGATGAGGTCAATCACCTCCCTCGGGTCATATATCTTTGTCATCTCTCGCGCGGGAGCTGGAGTTTTTAGGCCATCCATCAGGGCGCTTCCATCTGGGTCCTCAGCAAACAAGGAGGTGGAGGGAGGGAGGGGTGGGGGGAGGAAAGGGGGGAGGTAGAAACAGCAGCAGCTCAGTGTGAAGAAAGACACATCCTTAAGAACGTCACCAGAGCCTTGTTTTGACAGATGGCTTATCTTGGATAACACTCGGCCTCATACATCGTGGTTTTCTGAATTGATATCCCTTGTTTTTAGAGTATCTGTATGGATAAAGAGGTAATGACTTGGGGGCTTATATTTCCGTTTCTTGGGTCATGGATGAAAGGTGATAAATTGGCTTTATCTTATCGTAATGTGTTCTAAGTTGGTCTATTGTGTATGGTCTGGTATCGAATATAATACGTGTAATTTTCCTTTTAAATCTGATATCTCGTTTTATTTCTTCCTGTTTTACGCTTTCATCAGCGTCAATTTCTCTCTATATTTCTGCACAGTTTACGACTTTAGCTTTCCTAGTTTACTTCCAAACATCGTTTGTCACCGTTGTGAGGGAGAGATAAAAAAAAAAAGAACATAGAGCGATCTGTTTTGAAGTGAAACTCAAATAAAAATCTCCAAAACTGTTTATCTCTTGTGCTGAGACTATTGACTGTTCGTGCTTGGGCCCGCAGAGTTAGGGATATGGGTTTAATACACAGGGCGTGTCCTCGTGATCTTATACACACTCCTGTATGACACGGGGATTTGGCTTATACTGTACAGGGCGACAACAGCTGATACAGGAAAGATCAGGTATACAGGAGACATGGCAGAGATCAGGTATACAGGAGACATGGCTTATAAAGCAGAGGTCAGGTATGCAAGAGACTCTGTGTATGAACGAGTAATCAGGGTATACAGGAGATATTGTTTACATGTGAATGACCAGGTATACTTGAGACGTGGCTCAAATATAGATGCATCGTCCATACAAGTTGTCTGGTATCAAATAGGTTGTTATAATACGTTTACAGAAGACACAGGATCTCTTTGGCTCTAAGCCTCCTTGACGTCCACCAAAGCCCACGACTTGCCCTGCCTCGACGTAGTCACAGAGATGTGGACAGCAGTCTCGATCTGTGGATTTCAGACGTCCTCAGTGAGCATTGTCTGTTTAAATATTGTCTGTTTAACCTCCTTTCACTTTTCGTAACCACGCCCTTTATATCGTTTGTATGTTCTTGGCATATTTTCAGATATTAATTGCTGTTAATTCATTAAGCTGTTAGTAATAATGATTATGATAATAATAATAATAATAATGCTTTTTCTTCTTCTTCTTCTTCTTATCGTTATTATTATAATCGTTATTATTATTATTAGTTATTAGTATTATTATTATTATTATTGTTGTTATCATTATTCTAATTATTATTATGATTATTAAGTGATTATCGTCTCCAAGAGGCATGGCTATTAAAGAGGATATCGCCTTTGCAAAAGACACCTGCTGTGTGCAGTGGGCCTGTTATACGCACGTAAAGGGTATAAATAGACAGATAACATGGTGTCGATTTTAGCACGTTAAGACCTTGTCCAGAGCGCATCGATCCAGAGGGCGAAACTGCGAAATGGAACGAAAGGGATTTTATTCAGAAGGCTCAGAAAGGGACGTTTCTTACGAAGGGAACTGAAGATATAAAGACGATTCGAACAATGCCTCATAGTCTACCAGAGAGAGATTATCTACCTTGTACTAAGATGGTAAATGATGCTAACATGTATGCTTACATTCTGAAGATTGAACATTTAATAGGTTTATTATATTTTATTTTCTTTTTGCTATAAAACGCTGAGGCGGAGGCTATTAAGGGCAAACTGTGTGGGTGTGAGTGACAGTCACTGCATGTTAAGGGGACACACACACACACACACACACACACACACACACACACACACACACATGCACGCACTGGTGAATTGTATTCCCTCCTCGCCACACACTGTTGCAACTCCCGGCTACTGGCCTTGTTACCAGAGCAGCAGTCATTTCGTACGCTTTTATCTGATAAATTTAGCTTTCCAGCGCTCCATCTGTTGTGTTGCGATGTTTGAATTATTTCCAGAGTGGGGTGAAATTGTGACGGTGTTCGGTCCATATATTTTGATTGTTTCCACTATTTTGCCTCCTCTCCCGGCTCCCTTCCACTCAAACTCTCCCACAGGCACCGTTCACATTCCACGCGCCCTCCTGTTGTACGCTTCCAACCCTTCCTCCTGTTGACTGCTGCTGCTGCTCCTCCTCCTCCTGTTGTTCTCCCGTCCTCCTATTACCTCCCCTTCCTCCTGTTGACTGCACCTCCTCCTCCTCCTCCTGTTGTTCTCCTTCCCTCCTGTTACCGTCTCTTCCTCCTGTTGCCCCCTACCCTCCTCCTGTTGCCTTCTTTTCACATCCGTTGCTTGCTCTTCCTCCCGTTCCCCGTCGCTTCTCTTGCCCCCTTCCTCCTCTGATTTTCTCCCTCTGTCTTCCTGTCCCGTCACAAACTACCCATCTGCTGCTCCCTTCGCGTCCGTCACCCCTCTGTTACTTTTCTCTCCTTTACCACTACTTTGCTTCCCCCTTCCACATGACTTCCGCCTCTTTAACTCCCCTTTTTCTGATTCCCCGTCTACCGGTGTCCTATCGTCCAGCATTCCCTCCTGCCTCCCACTTCCCTCTCTCTCCCCATTCCACTACCACCCTGACCGTCAGCTCCCATCGTTCTCTCCCTCTCCTACAAGTCCCTAGTTTCTTACTCCCCGGCAGTTGCTCCTTTTCCGCCTCCTCCCCCTCCCATGCGATAAATACTCTTTCATCACATACCATTTCCCTGCATCTCTTCAGCTACGAAGACATCTCCGTGGGGGGTCTCCCTCATCCACCTGTCCATCCCGTGATGCCTGTTCCACCACCACCTCAGCCACACACCGTTCCATCCTCTAGTGTCTTTTTCACTACCTCAGCCACGTAAAACAGCGTCTGACTTCCTCCATTCCATTCTCTTTTCCACCCTCAACTTCCTTCAAGTACCACCCTATCTTCATCTCTCCTCCACTACTTTCTTTATCGCCATTTTCTCTTTCACTCCCTCTCCCTTGTCAACACTTTATTCGATACCCCCCTTCCCTTCGTAGCAGCGTTTCCCAATGTCACTCTACAAAGCCTTACGTCTAACAATGACCTGACATCCCTTAGCTCGACCGACACCTGCTCTGCTCTCATAATCCAAACAAGAGGTCCGCTTGGGGACCTTATATCATCTAGGGTAACCATTCAGACCATAAGCCAGGTATCCAGGCAGGTGGATGACCCTGAACTTTACAACGGGAGGTTCTTTCTCTCTGTTACCCCACCATAATGATTTGGTGACCACGCCCACACAACTAACTCTATCAGCGTGGCTGACTTGCCCGTGAATACTCCCGAAGCGGTGCAGTAGTCAAGTCGATCAAGTTTTTCCCCCCCTCCTAACTCTCGGCTGTTTACAACCACCCCTAACGAGATGGACAATCCTAACGCGATCAAACGTCTTGTCACACACGTAACACCCAGTAACGAACAGCCAGTCAAAAGCAGCAGTGATGCCACTATCGTATGAATGCTCATGAGAATCTTGCCCTCTGATACTGACCCGGCGTCTCAAAGCCTATAACGGACCCTTGCTCCGCTGTCGCAGTCTAAATAAAGGACGTCGTGTAAACTCAAGTGACCAGAGATAACCATTAAGGGCTTAGGCCAGCCACCCGAATAGGTAGATGACCCTGGCCTTGACAATGAAAGGTCATCTACAGTCCTCCATGGGCCTACCGTATCAACGACCTTGTGGCCACAGCCGCTGAGTTATCCATCCTAGGCGTGCTCAGCATGCTACAAGATAACGAAGTAATACTTGACCAAGTACAAAGAAGGTTTGCAAAGCTAATTACGGCTTCTAGGAACTTAACGTATGAGGTTAGGCTGAGACTAAATACCTTTACTCTTAAGAACCGGAAACTACATATAGAGTTCATACAGGTTTTCAAAATTGAGAATGAATATAACATTATCAATCCTGAAGCCCTTTTTTGGAGTACACTGGAATACGGTCAGCCAGACATATGGAATAAAATCTAGAGGCCAAAAAGTGTAATACCAATTAAAGAAAGAGTTTCTTTCCAAACAGAAACGATGGACACTGAAATAAGCTGGACAGTGGAACAAGCTGCCGTTCAAACGACTTAAATACAAGGGAAAATAAGAAACTTCGGTAGCCAGTTGGACAAAATTATCCTTAATTTGCATATTTAAGAAAAAGGACAAAATAAAAACGTACTTAAACCAGCAGTTTTTTGTCAGCCTGAATTCAGATGACTCCTACGAGGGAAACCATTACCGAATCGTTGCTGGGTCTTGGAGATCTTCACCCTCATGGAAAAATGGATTCTGATGTGGCCTGATGGGTGATTCTCAAGATATTTCAAAGAAAACAGTAATCAGCTTTCAAACTTCTAATTAAACAATTAATTTCCAGATTAACGGTGAGAGGAACGTGCAAAAGGCTCGTCGTTTGGGCCAAGCAGCTGGAGATAGAGACTGGTAGTTGAGGACGAGCCAGTTTACACAAAGGCTTTGATACATTGTGTATACGAGGCTAGGTTGGGAATTATTGAAGATAGTGGGTGGATGCAGTGAAGCTGCCCTTGAGTGAGGGATAAAAGCGTTGAGAAAACACATGCGCTACCGTAGGGCATCCGTTTATGAAGCGTGAGAAGTCAGAGGAGGGAATAGGAAACAAGGTGACGTGAGAGTAAAAGGGAATCACATATAAGTGGAGGCCAAAGAGAAGGATGAAGCTACGTTGGTCTGTGGACCAGATCTTTGCCAGAGGAATCATAGAGAGATATCAATAAAGTAAATATATGTGATGTAGCTGTGGAGTTGGAAACGATACCAGATCATCTGTAGAACTGAGGCCTATTACCTCAGTGCCTGGGGATGTGTGAAGCTCCTTAACTATGGATCACAACTGATGGAAGAATGAATAGTTATGATCTGAAGCGGGGTTAAAGCAAGAGTTTAATGTCCCTGTGACGCCTCATTGTCGTTATAGATGGAGTAATGAGAGGAGACCTAACTAGAAATGATCAGGGAAGGGATGGGAGTGTAAAACACACAGGGGTTGGAAGATGAAGTATCTATCATATGGTTCATATTACCCTTTTACCAGGTAAGGTGGCAGAGCTATGGGATACTCTAGAGGAATTATGGCTGGTGTATGAAGAAGGATCTAAGTGTAAATGAAAACAAAGAGGCAACTGGGAGTATTTGGGAAAGGGGAGTCAGGTATGTGTAAAATATGGCTGGATCCTGCATCGTTGGATAGGCTTCAGAATTTCAGATATTGAGGTTTGTTAACGCAGGTAGAAAAGACAGGGGCTGGAAAAGGCCCAGAGAGGAATGGGCAATGGTTATATATGTTACGGTCCTGTTGGTCGATGGGTTGTCAGAGGAGCTATATGGTATTTCAACTAGGATATCTTTTGGAAAGGGAAGCATAGGGAGGGAGAGAAAGAACAGCATTTAGGTAAAGGGGGAAAGTCCTTCTGTGAGCTCAATTCGCATGGACGGTGGGGAGCTGGGATCCAGTTCAGAATACTCGAATACAAGTGGTATTATTAGTGAGGCGAAGGGGACAAGGAAGCTTTTGTAGGGTAGGAGATCCTCTAAAGGTAGATAATATGTTTGTTCTCTTGGGAGGGGAAATAATTCATAACTACATGTGTACAGACGCCACCACAGGAATGTGCTTACACGTCTTTAGGACATAGGTTTTTGATAACAGAACCGTTGCAGAGAGTGATAGGAGTTGGTTATTGTCTTCTTTTTCATAGGGTTACAGTGTGAAGTAATGAGATAAGGAGTTTGAGAAATGAGGGTGTTGAAGCGCGTTTCATTAAGGAGACAAGATTGGTCTGCTAAGTAAAATAATTGTTTTATAAGATAATGAAGACGTATGAAATACTGGAGTAAGTGAGAGTGTACGAGTTAAATGAAGGATAGAAGAAAAAAGGGGGAAGGAATATGAAAGAAATGAAGGTTTTGGGCGAGGGAATCCTTAGGTTAGGGAGAGGTTAGCTTGAGAGAATACATAGAGGATATACAAGAACAGTGTTGGATAGTCAAAAGTTGGGAAATTCATTTATCACATCCTGTTGCGTAGGTGTAACAGATCTTGGTGTAACAGGAGGACTGGGCGTCTCAATGGCTGGACAAAAATCATCAAAATTTAAAGCCTTGCAATTATTGCATGATTTAAAATTAAAACCAGTGCAGCTGCCATAATTATAGGTTACTCTATGGAGTCTTAGGACGACCCGTGACCTAATGACTGACCTCACAAGAATCGGATAATGGTTTACCGGTGTATCGGACCATCACTGGAGCTGTGACGTTACGTGCCACAGGGAGATTGTGCGCTGCCCACTGTACACTGCACACCACTGACTTGTAGGTTGAAACCACTCACTGAACGGTAAGCCGACGCCTTATACTGACCGAAAAGTAAAAAAAATCTGTGACTATTAATCTAGCTCAAGTAACGTCTGATGTAGATCTACTCGCTGACTGGTAGTTTATTGCCTTTCGCTAAAAGATAATGTCGCAAAATCGGCTCTTTGTTTGGCTGCACTCTCACACAGGTATTTCGACACAACTTACTGACTGCTCACATATCCACTGGCCACTCAGGAATGAGGGTAATCTGGGTTGCATCGCCACAAGCACCGGGAAGGCACGGGTGGTGTAATACTCATCAAAAGCCCGCACCCTCTCGTCTCGTGGGGGTGGGTCGGGGGTCCCCTGAAGAACGCGCAAAGAGAATGGCTACCTCGGCAAGAAGTGGAGGAGGCCCTCGAGGAACGTCTTGGCTCTCTCGGCGTGGTCTATCTCCAGGGCCCATTGTGCCCGTGCAGTGTTCCCCGAGCTACGAGAGGATCTCATCGGCGATTAGTAGGATAAGAGGCTGTTGTGAAGGACGGAGGAGAGAGCACGTGCGGTTCCTGACTGCTTCAGGCGCCGGCGGCCACGGCCTCCTCCTCCTCCTCCTCCTCGTGTGCTTCCCTCACGTGGGCGTCGATAGCCAGGTTGCGACGCAGGTACTGGCCTGGGGCGTGGGAGGAGCAGGAGGGTCAGGGTGTCATGATTAGCAAAGGTTGTCGGGTTAGTTGGGTCCCCAGGTGACGAGTGACGGCGAGATGATGCACTGATGTTTACTCAAGCGTTCCCCTGGAAGTGGTGATGTGGTTCGCATGGCGATACGATCATGAGGAGAGCATTGCGATGAAGATGACTGACAGTGATCTTGATAATGGCAGTGCTAATGCCGTCGGGAGTAATTTTCACTGTAGGGTGCAGTGACGCATCGGACATTAACTATTGGGAGTAAAATCCAAGACATCTCTCATAAGCAATACTTTCAGACTTGAACGAAGGTAATTAGAATATACAATATTTCCAGCAAGTATCTCTCGTCTGTGTGTAATGAATAATGCAACCACATGTTCTCTAACAACTGCTTCTCGCTTAAAGCCTACGCCTTCATTATATACGACACCATCGGAACTACTATACCATCAGATATGCCCATCTTTGCTCTCATTGGCAGTGCCTTTTCAAAAACTCCTCAATGTGCCTTGGACCTTATCGCCCTCACTCAACGCTGTTGACACCCTTACCTAAATCCAAATTTTCTTCTGTCGATTTTATCAGTAAGTCTGATGTCTGAGATATTACCTCAGGAGCTGAAAGATCGGTAGAACTGAGCCTGACGCTGTGTCACATTCACTGTCCTGGGTTAGTTTATTTAGCATCCAAAACGTAAAATGATTTCCAGCTGTTTTAAATCATGGTGACTTTTATTTTTCCCTCGAGGAATTTCAGGGGTGAAATTCTTCGCTTTCCAGAGATACTAAAGTGAATTATCTCCTCGATACTGTTTTTCTAGTATTCTTTATGTGTTATCGTGAATAAAACAGACGTTTATATAGAGAATGATATCGAAAAGGGAAAAAACCTCATACCAGACTTGGTTTCGTAAATGATTTGTTTGGGCTATGACTTAACGCTATACAATTAGCTTTTTAGTCATTGTGTTCAAACATCAAGGAACTTAAAAGAATCGTTTCCACACCACTATTATGTATCTTTCTGATTCTGTAAGAGAAGATCAGATTCTCAAGTAGTGGCGTCGTGAGTCTGAAAAAGAATGATGATGGGAACAACTTGAACATTTTCAGATATCCATGAAGCCGGATGAAGTACTCTTGTTTTGATTTCAATAGGATTTCGGTTACATCTTCAACGCCGTAGGATCAACCTGGGCCGGAGTAGAAATACGTAACGCACGGAACATGTACGTAGCTATGGGTGGCTCAACGTAAGTGTGGATCTGGGATACATGGAGAGACAGACAGACAGACAGGGAGACGTAGACTTGAAGACAAGTTGATAGAGGGAGGGAACGATGAGACCTTAGATATAAACAAGTATCTAGAACAATGTGGAACAATGCTTAAGACCTGAACGAACAATTCCAGTATTCCTGAAATTCCCAGAAAGGTGAACACTCTCCCCCTCATTACCTCTTAGGAGGAGGGGGGGTGGGGAATTATTGTGATTAATGGCGACCATAACTCAGATCATAGATGAACAAAAGTTATTACCGGACCGATTAATTGTAAGAATTAGGCTTCATGGACGTCAGTTACCTCAAGTAATTAATTTCAGTTATTCTTTATTGCCATACGTAGATGATTAACTATCCAAAGACGTCGTTTGCTAGGTACTTTATGGCAAAGACATAATTCCCCTTATTCGCTTGGGCTGTAGTTCGTCAGGGAAGAATTTCTATCCTTCCCCCAAAAAGTCAAAGGCTTCTGTCATTGACGTGAGACAGAAAAAAGTTAATGTTACGTAATCACATCAGCGCAAAGGGATTGACTAAGAGCATTTGAGGCCAAAGGTTCTTCGTGTGTATACTCCATCATATTCATCTCTTCCTCAAGGTCAAAGCTCAAATCCGACTCTCAGAAATTTTAGTGAGTCCCTCGTAATTATAATCTCATTCCCCCTTTGCTTTCTTGAGTACCAAACCCATGTAGAGGACAGCCATGAAAATTCTATACAATACCCACTTTGAAACAGCTACCCGACCCAACCTTCATTCCCACTGACACACACAACGCAAATGGAACCTCAAGGAACTCCACTGCAACATCCCCTGCAACAGGCCTTGAAGTCATCCCCTTGCAACAGGCCCTTACAACTTATCAGACTTCCCCATAAGTGGCTTGAGCCATTTTAAAAGTCCAAGTGCTCACAGATATCCTCAACAACCACCGCGTATCGACACTCCCGGAAAGTCTATGCTGTTGGCCCTCAAGGCTTTCTATAAACTTAAGCCAGGCCGCAGGCTCAGGCGAAGGCTTGGAATTCGTGGGATATATCCCTCCCCATCCTCCCTTACAGAGACGCCGTTCATCACCCCGGTGGAGCAGTTTGTCACACCGACCTCCGAGTTTATCAGAAACGTAATTCAGTTTCAAATGACAGTGGTTTATACCCTCCGGAACATGTTTTATAAAAGCGGGAGAGTTCGTCTCCTACCGATAGGCTATAAGTAAGCTTGGGAGGGGTGCGAGGTGAATGAGAATACGACGTGGCACCTACGACCCTCGGGCAAGACGGTACGACCCTTGGGCAAGGCGGTACGACTCTTGAGTGTGACTGTGTGACGTCTTAACTTACCTCTATGAGTCAAGTCATTCTGGAGACACTATTCTATGATAATTTATATTTGACATTTGAGGTAAATAACCATTTTTTTTTCTGTTATTTACGCGTATTGTCATTGTGGACAGCGTCAGCCTTATAGCGCAAAGCTCTTATATTTTGGTCTCGGTTCTGAATCATATTCAAATGATGATATTCGAAGTCAAAATGAGGTCAACCATCGCCTCGGTACTCACTTTGACCTTTCGTGACCTGGCTTTGGCATCTGTGCAGGATTTACAAGTATCTCTCATGGGTTTAAAGGTCAATTAGCAGGTTTTCATGATTGGTCAACCCGATGAATTTCTGTTCCTCAACCTCAAGGTATCAGATTTTACCAACGCTGCGGTTTAAAGTTAGAGACTGACGTATCCAAACACCAAACGGTAGAGATCTGCTCACACGTCGGCAAAATATATATATATGTATTTTTTTTTTTTTTTCTTTTTTAGCTGAGACGGCACGGGCAGCTAAGGCCCTAATCAAGGCCCTCCCATTAACGCTATATATAT